>JBAGKK010493911.1:0-15485 GCA_037177015.1 Euceroptres primus
GAGAGAGAGAGAGAGGGGGGGGGGAGCCGTCTGCGTTTCTGTTATCCCAAACGAGGATCTCTAATTATCCTCGGTCGACGCCTTGAAAGAAATCGTAAGGGCTGGTTAGGGCACGAGCCCTTGGTCCTAAGCGCCATCTGCCCATCGTCCTCTCTTTAATTTCAAGTCATCGAACTTGACTCGCCTGCATTTACTCCCTCTTACCTCCTCATTTCTGCATTTACTAACGTAGTTTGGAAGCCACACTTACAATTAAATAGATTTTAAACACTGTTGGATCTTTGCTTTACATCAGATAAACAATTTTCAGTTTGAACTTTGAAATATGAATTCCCTAACTATAATTTTTCATGATCAGAAGTCAAATTTAAAGAAAAGGAATACAAGACATTGAAGGGTTAGAAGTTTATTTTTCTTTTAGGAAGTATGAATTATTAAGCAATTATTTTTTCTTATTTTCTTTTTTCTTTTTAACTGATAAGTTAAATTTACCTTGGTTCCTTGTATAGAACATGCACAATTTTTAAAAAGAACAAACAACTCTTGATAAATTTAATTTTTGAAGAAAAACCTTTTAATCGCTTTGATCATTACCAATTCCGACTTGCATAAAGTGAAAGGTTCTTTTGAAGGTTACGGTGCCTTCAGGTGTCTTCTGCATTTTTTTTTATGAATCCTATTGAAGGTTAACAAACCTTCTGTACTTTGCAATACGATATTGTAAACAGCACCAAAAACAACGACAGCCGGCTGTCGACGTTGTGCCAGCACCCGTCCCATCCTCTCACTTTTTCACCCTCTTCGGGCCTCATCGTCCCTCATTATCTCATTTTCTCTCTCGCTCTCACTCCTCCTCCTGCTTCCCTCCGTCGTCAGATATTGCCAGAAGTAATCCGCGTGCATTTACGACCCTCGTGTGCCTGACGTACACACATAAATAATACTGGCATCTCGGTATTAGTGAGGGGCAGGTGTGTGCCCTCGCTGGTTCCATTCCGGAACGAGCACTATCCGAGGGCAGAAGGAGATGGAGGTACCGAGACAAACGTGCCGAGAAAAAGAGAGAAAGTAGCGCGTGCCGTCGCGTCGACCATCCGGAGGCCAGGTGTAAACCTTCATCCATTTTACTCACGTTGTTACCTTCGGACCTCCAATTCCTGATGGGCCCCGCTGCTGGTAGGTGTTCTGAGAGGAACTGAAAAGCCCGGTGAATCTCTTCGTGCAGGCTGCAAATTTGCAGAGCCTGCATCAACAAAAGACACATTGCATCAATTCTTACATCAATTCTTATCTCAAAAGTACCTTATTTGAAGTTTTCTTCTCCATATTTGACTTTTTAAAGCATGAAAAAAAAAAAAACTGTCGATCCAGAATGTTGCGGCGTAAATCAAAATTGATTCCTGTAGAGTAGTTGGGTGAAAATCAAAAAGTTGGCATTTTTCGATTTTCTACTTAAAAGAAAAAAAATCTTTTCGATCCATACAAAAACTTTTTTGCCTCTTCATATTAATCATAATAAGCGTAAAAATAATGATAAGCGAGATGAAGAAGTGCGCTCTTATTTTATATTCATCTTTTTTAGAATTTAATGACAAACTTTTGATTTCAACGATTTACAATATGTTTTGAGTTTAAATAACAATTAGATATTCTTTTAGAGGATTATATAATCTTCTTCTATCATAAAAACATTGTAATCAAAATGAAATATTGCTTTAAGATTATTAAAGATTATTTTTAAATTTAGAGTCCAAATAGTGTGACCGGATGATAAAGTTAACCACGAAAAATTTCATTATTCCAAAGGATAACTTTACTCTGAAATAACCTTTTAATCAAGTATTTTAGAGGTAAGATATACATGTGCGGATTATTATTTCTTTCATAAATCACTTCCAAAATGTGTTTCATTTAATCATAAACCCTGTGACTGGAAGACACCGAATTGATGTACGGTCACTTTAGGTTTAGGGTTTTCAAATTCGTTATTTTTCTCAAATAACCACACTTTATGACTACTGATGTATAATTGAATTTTGATATAACTAATGATCTTCTATTATTTATAAATTTAGAGGTAAAAATTAAACTCCTTCATAATAAAATTAATAAAAAATTGTTTTGTGACCGTATGGCACAAGAATTCAGGGACATTTAAAAAGTGATTAATATTTTGCAATTAAGCTTAGAATCAAAATATGAACTTTATTTTCAAAGTTTGCAATCAATCAAGGTATACGTGCGTTGATAATTAGTTCTAGAATTTTTTCTGAAAAGATGTAACGCTACAAAACTGAAAATGTAGTAGGGATCATGGGACCGGATGACATTTACTCAAATTTAATCGAATTTATTTTGATACGGGATAAAGTAAAAATAATTGGCCCATAAGATATTGTAAATAAAAACACGCTTAATAAAACCCTGCAAATAAAATAATTATTGCTTCATATATTAGCGAATTATATTCCAGGTACATGATATTATCAACTTTTTGATTTTCACCCAGATAGTTTCCTATGGAATATTTAAAAGGGTTCGTTTTTTGTTTGCTGCGCGTGCGCAAGCTGTTGCCATCTTATGAATAGTGCGAGAGCAAAGTACCATTGCGAAATCTTAAGGATTCTGAAGCAAACGACAGAATAGTTAATCAAATACTGTTGATTGCAAACGATTAAAAAATTAATAAAATCAGATTTACTGAAAACATTTTAGGTTTGAACATTTGAATTCATTGAAAATTAAGCTATACATTCTCACTATAAAATCTTTAAAAATTGTTCAAAAAACAGAAAAGGTGAACATTATTTGGAAATAATGTTTTCCCACATGCATTTTCAATCACTTATAAATGGAATTTTTAGATTAATTTATTGAAACATTTATATTATTTAATTACAGTAATTTTAATCTGAATATCAGTTAAATTTACCAGATTGTCAGTCAAAATCATGGCTGACTTTTTGCTTTAGCAATCAGTGAAAGTTAACTGATATTCAGTTCAAAATTCACTGATATTCAGTTTAAAATTCACTAATATTCAGTTAAAAAGTCACTGATTTTCAGTCAAACGAGTTACTGACATTTCATTGAACGAAGAATTAACTGCTTTTTCAGTCAGGAACATAATCTTAAAGTGAGGTTTAACTGAAAAATTAGTGAATTTTGACTGAAATTGTAGTTGAATTTTCACTGAATGAATCAGTGACTGGCTTCTTGCTTCTGAATCAGTCATTTTTAACTGATTCAGATTTAAAGAGTACTTCTACAAATTGATAAGGATACAAATTTTTCATATAAATACAACAGTTGAGAATTATGTACATTATGAAACAAATAAAAGTACAGATTTGCAACATTTTGATGCGTGTTTCATGCTCAATTTGATGCTTGCGGATTTAATGTACTTTTATTCTGTCCTTAGATGAGATTCAACCACACGCTAGTTTATTTTTCCATCAAGTCTTGAAGTTTGCAAAACTGAGAGAATCCCCTTTTTAAAATTGTAATGGCAATGAATACTCTCAATTTGACGCAGGTATACATTCTTACGTAAAATGCCAGTGGCATCGGTCATTACCAGTGTGACGTCATCACTGTCGTCAGACCGCAGATGCACCCTTTTATATATACATACATTGAATGCTGAATCCACTGCATTTTTCATCTGCAGCTTACATATACTCGTTCACTGAATACAAAAATGTAACTGCGCTTTTCCGTGCGATAAGATAACAATGCATTGTGCATGAATTGCTTCTTTGATGTGGAACAACTTTTCCATATCTATCGCAGTTTTGTTTACTTTATTTCTTCCTTTCTCACTGAGTCGGTTTTTGAATCAGTAAGCAATCTCTTTTGAAGGAAATAATATGTATTTCCAGAAAATTGTAACATTATGTGAAATGTTTTATTGAGTAGATAAGGGTTTCAAAATGATCAGAGATGCTCTCCAATTTTCTAAAAAATCTTCTACAATTGCACGGACTTTCGCCTTCTGACAAATATTTTTCTCCCTAAATCTTTGAAGAAATCTACCCATCTTGAAATATTGGCTTCTTATTGGAATTTTCAATTAAAACAAAAATGATAATATTATTTCGCATAATTTTCGATCGCGAGTCGAGACCAGAACGAAATCGACTTCCGTTTTGTGGATTTGAGTTCAGGCCCGGTGGTAGAACCGGATTGGGGGAGAGAAATTGTCGCGCACGCCCACACGGAAATGGCGACGGTGCCTGCGCTAATTCGCCGTCAAGGGTTCGTCGTGAACTCCCTTAGGGCGGTCTCGTGTCTCGTCTGTCCGACGAACATGTATATTTATACAAGGTGATGTACTTTCGTATACATTTCCACTATAATCTTCGCTCTCAAGATTTAAAATAGACCGAGAAAGTGAATTGTTAATAGATTTTACCTCATGGTTGCTCAAAATTCTAATTAAAATCGCAGTATATTATTGGGCAGAGATTTATTGCACCAGAGGAAAAGTCTCAGGGCAAGGGGGTATTCATAGAAAATTAATTTTAATTATTTTTGACGTTAATTGCCGACAGTGTTAATCTAGTAAAATATTTATCTTCGTTCAGAAAAATCCAAGTAGGACTGGTTTATCAATAGTTTTTTTTCAAGTTACTTTTGACTTTTATTAAGAATACAGTTTATTCAATTTTAATTAATTTTGTTTGAATCAATCAACATATTAAAATTAACCGATTGTAATTATAATTGTAGTGGTTGTCCTAAATATGTAAAACATTTATTTTTACTTTCACTGCTGAAAGATTTTGTATAAATTTAGGTGGAAAACGTGATCTCCGAAAGAACTTTTTCCGGTCTTAGTTCTCGAAGGATAAACATTAGGACCCCTGATTCGAGGGCGGAAAACACCATCTATTTTGGGGTTTAACATCTGCGTCAGAATCGCGTTTACACCCCTGACTGAAAATTCTCGCGTTAAGACTTTTGCTTCAGTAGGGAGAAACTCGAGGAAACCGCATACAACCAGATGCCAACAGATCACGAAAGAGGAGAAAAAGAGATTTCCTTTTCTTCTAAAGAAAATTCAGGCATTCAGATTATCGAATTCTGTATTCTTTTTGATTGAGCTTAAGTATTAAATTTGTTATTTAATTAAACATCTTTTGTTCTCAGCAAATTTGACTATTAGTATCAATTTAAAATCTGCATTCAGGAATTCAATTGTATCAAAGTAAAAAAAGTGCTTTACAAAAGTGACAAGGAAGCTTTTGAAAAATACATGTTTTTCAGGAAAATCCTAGTTCTTCCAATACTCTGGATATGAATATTAAAAATATGTATATATGCTGTTCATCCTTGTTTTATTCCATCCTCCTTAAATCGAAACTCACATTTTTCATGAGTTATCTTGTCCGATGCATCTTAAGAAGCCGGAACAACGTTAAGTAAGGTAAAGAACGTCGGTCTTTTTGACGTGCATTAAGGTCGACGTCGACTAAGTGCTTCTTCTCAGGCCCGCGGCCATCCAACACCGCTAAAACTTCAATATGTTTATGCATATTTTTCACCCCTCGTTTCCCTACATTTGTCTCTCGAATACTTGGAAAATCAATTTTTACTTTTTGCTCCATGTTTTATGCTTTCCTCAAAACGAGCTTGCATTTCACTTAAAAAAACGTTTCTGTTTTGAGACAGGTACCTGGTACAGATAAATAATAAAATGATGGCACCAATGGTCGACCAGTGAATTATATTCTCCCATTACCGAAAGAAAACTCCTCGACTACATCGAGTCAAATTTATACAAAAATAGATGGTATTTTCATATTTGAACAAACTGACCTCTTACAGAAATATACAACTTAAAATTTAAGCTGACAACCAGAAATAAGTCTGGTGTATGAAATAGGAAATACTAAATTATTATTGAATCCGCATAAAGGTTGTTTCTGTTCAATCCTTCGATTTATTCAATCGATGGTTGGTATGATGAAAAACGCAAGGAATGCATAAGTAAAAGATGTAAAGGAAAGGTTTAAAACGGTACGTGAGATTGTGGATAGTCCCGATGATGCAGCACGTTCCAAGAACCGTCAGGAATAAGGCTTGCAGGAATGCAGCAATGATGCATTTTCAACGCGCGAAACGCGATTGGAATGTCGCGGAATCCTGTCGGAAAAACATGCGTCATCCCACATGTCTTGTTCCATCTTTATTGATCATTCCATTAACAAAGCACTACAAGCAAAAGAAAATTGTTGCTATGGTTTAAAATCTTTTCTAGCGTTCAAATCAAAAGCAGTGAAAGATTAAACAACTTCTTTTCAAATTAAACACAATTTTGCCGAATCCTTGAATCTGTTGAATGTTAAAAACAATTTAATTTTTGTTTTTGGATTATTATTAAAAACACATTCTTGACGTTATTGGGACCTTCCTTTGAACTATCTACGAGCAATTAAAGTTAACATCTAATTAAATTAAAAAGAACTCGGATATAACCGAAAAAAAAGTTTATTTCATAATCAGTATCCTAGGTACAAAATCATCGTTCGTAATATTAAAAACAATTGCAAAACATTTTCTTAGTTCTGCCCGGATTAAACCTACAAAGCCCGTGGCTGCTATTTATTTGTTGGTATATTTTATGTTTTTATTTTATTTTAATTCCAGTTAACTGATGCTTTTTGTGGGATTCGTATGTACTTTAATGAAAAAAATTCTTCATTGGAAGAAATTAAACAGACTAGACTTTAGTACATAGAATTAATTAAAATTAAAATGAATCTTTTTAAAAAATTACTTTAAAAATTAATAATTTTCTTTATTTTATATTGGTTTTATCAGTCTAAATCTAGAAAGCCACTAATACCGTCGAAGCAGCTATTTCGGCGAACTCGAAGAAGAACGAGTTATCGTGTTACGATGTGGAGCTCGTGTTAAGTCTGGTAACTGAATATATTTCTGCCCAATAGCCGTCAAACAGACGGCAACGATCGAATTTGTCCATCCAGGCGTGGCAATATTATTTGCTGGTCGCCACCGCGATGCAAAATATCGGTCAGGGCGTTCTCAACTTTATGAACTATCCGAATGAAATCCGCGCCTCATTACATTTCCTATAATCACTTCCAAATATCCACGAACTACCAAGCTTGTGAGCCAAAGCTTTATGTCTCTCCCTTTAATCTGAAAATTAATGTAACATCACACTGAAAAAAATAGTTAGTTGGATCAACTATTAAAGTAGTAGAGCCTACTACTTTAGTTTGTAATATACACCTCTGCTATTTCAATGGTTGAGGCTAATACTTTTATTCTTAAGGTTGATAGTAGTTGTCTTTACTACTTTTCTTGTTGTTGTGACAACTTCAGATGGTAGAAACCATTTTCAGGTTGCTGTACCAACTACTTAAAGTAGTAAGCTTTACTATTGAATTAGTAGGACTTACAATTGAAATGGTTACTTTATTTTTACGCGAAATTGAACCTAACCTATTTCACCTGGGAAAAGTTCTTATATCAGTCGGATGTTTTTTTTCAACACAAGGTCAATGTTATATCCCTAAAAAGGAGACAAAAGTGCTTCTGGACTAAATATTGGTATCTCCATCGATACAGCGAGGTTATGTCGTTTAGTGAAAGCTGCATTTATACACAGATTTTTTACTTACCTTCGAACTTTTCGATGTAATCCGCAAATCCCCAACTTTCCAGTAGCAGCTTCATTTACAACATTTTTTTAATTTATCTAAAAACAAAGTTTTTAATAAGATTGGCTTCACCCTGACTTTTACTTTTTCACAGAAATGTTAAAACAAAAATGGTGACTATCGTAAACATGATGTGACGTGGTATTTAGGCACGAATGTTGGCAACACTTCTCAGTCCTCAGTTCTGCCAATGTCACCAAGGAACAAAAGTAGTAACTTTTACTACTTTTATTTTATTTTATTCTTGAACCATTTTTTCCAGTGCAAGAAGTAAGAATTCTGTATAGAATATCACTTGTGTACAGAAACTATTTGCAATACATACACTGTTAGAAATATACTGTAGGTAAAATGCAATACTATTTGCAATACATACACTGTTAGAAATTCATTGTACTTAAAAATGCAAATTCTTTTTAAAATGCATATAATAATTACTTTTTTGGTATTTCGATTTTATCTGAAAATGGGTGAAGTTAAGGTGGCCATCAGCTTTTGGCACGATTCGCCTGAGTAAAATAAAGTAGAGCGCCGAGTATCTTTACCTTCTTTACACTTTGGACCTCAGACAGCGATTATTTGGGCAGCTGTCGCACCCTTTGACCCCAGCCATGTCCCGCGCTTCCGGCTTTTCTTGAAAACAAATCTTGCGTTGCCCCTCTTCTTCACATCCTCTTGGTTTCTTTCCTCTTTCTTCATTCCTCTTCCTTTCTTTCCTCTTTCTCCTCTTCTCCCTCCCCGATTTTCGAATGGCAGTAGGTTTTCGTGCAAGAAAATCAGAGCTTCAAACGATGAAATTACATCCGTGTTAAGAAAAGAGCGAAGTACCTGTAAGTACGGGACTTGAAATTGAAAGAAGAGGGAAGAAAAGATGCAAGATGTCTCGTGGCAGTAAACTGTTCGTTAGGCAGTTATTACCGAACACTTTGCGAGTGCCCGAGACTCCCAGGTGCAAAGGCATGCTGGTCGCTGGACGCCCCTATACCTGCCCACATAAACATATCCGTACTATGTACATTTACATACAGTCCCGGCGAATATTTATATAGGCTGATTTCAACAGAGAAATGGGCCTATTATTATTGGGGTAGTGAAATTATACGTTGCTGTGAATATCGGACATTGGTACATAGAGGTTTGTTATTTGCAAACCTCTACAAAGAAGCAGCATTAAGAAAATCATTTATTGACTCTTACTGAAAAAAAAGTGATCCAGTTTTCATTATTTACGATCAGATCCCTATTACTTGTCAGAAACGTAATTTTAATCCTCTAAAGCTCTACACAAATTACGTAATGACTGTTGTCGACAAAAAGAGTAACGACAATTTTGTACTATAGATCGTGTATTAATAGACGTTTATTATTGTCACCTCGAGGTGATCGAGAATAACTGGCATAGGGGTGAAGGATTGTGTGTGTGTGCGTGTGTGTGTGTGTGTGTGTAATAGTAAATATATAGATAATCAGGGTGTCTAGTGGACCGGGAAATCGGGGAAAACCCGGGAATTTCGTTTCACCGGGAAAACCCCTGAAATTTTATTTTAGATCGGGAATTTTTTAATTTAATGGTAAAATCTACTTATTTTCACTTGATTTATGTCTATTTGAAAAGGAGAAAAAAGTAAATCTCGAAAATAAAAATGAACATTAACTTTTATTTTTGCAAAAATGTGAAAGAAGGTGTATAATTTACTCTCCAAATCTGAATCAGTCAAATATAACTGATTATCAGTTAAACCATGGTTGCATTCTTGCTTCAGCAAAATTAACTGATATTCAGTTAAAAATTAACTGATATTCAGTTAAAAATTAACTGATATTCAGTTAAAAATTAACTGATATTCAGTCAAAAATTCACTGATTTGCAGTCAAAAAAGTTACTGAAATTTCAGCAAACGAAAAATTAACTGATTTTTCAGTTAGCAACATAACCTCAAAGTGAAGTTTGACTAAAAAATTAGTACATTATAAGTTATCTAGGATAATATATACGTTTATATCCATATTCTTCCGTTTCGACCTTTTGTCAATTTTATATTGGACCTTTCACGCGAAGAAAATACATATAATATATACGTTATTGTAAATAAAAAATGTAAAATTCGTCGGGAAAATGACAAATTTGGTCGGGAAAAACGGGGAAAACCCCGGGAAATTTAAATAGCCTGATTGCTAGATACCCTGATAATATTCAATAAAGTCGAAGTTTGTAATTCTTTTTTTTTTCATTTTTTCACCCTCATCGAAGTGAATTTTATCAAGTAAATCTATTAAACAAGTACAGTAACTTTCTTGATTTACAATGGAACATGGAATAATTTTATATTCAAGTGTTTTCCGTAGAAAAAGTGCACATATATTTTTTGATTCTTGAAAAAAAGTTTGTTAACATAAAACACACCTGTAATGTGTTCGAAAGGTACGCACTCTTATGCCAATTAATTGTTCATATCGTGATGGAAAATTATTTCTCGAAGCTTGAAAATTGGTAGTTGGGCTTACTTGGAAGTTAGTAATCTCGTCATCTCGTAATCTTCGCCATCATGGATTTTTCTAGAGTTCTAACAAAGTTGAGGTTTAAAAGAAATTTGCTTTCTTGTATATGAAATTTAATCCTCATTTGAAGCTTTTTTGCTTCTTTGAAGTTTGATTACATATATGAAAGTGGATCGATGCCGAAAAAAAGACTCAATATTCCCATTTTTCAAGATTTTGAACTTTTTTAAAATGAAAAATTCGAAAGGTCTAAATACTTCAACTTTTTAATGCTAATATTTTTTGCGTCTTTCAAACGGTCGAATACTTATTCGAAGTAGAAAAAGTCGTTTGTCTCTAAAAGAAAAATGTGTACCTGAAAGGGTTACATGATTATAAACTAATAATTAAGGAGAATTGGTCTGCCGTTTAAAAGAATGATATTGGATCCGAAAGGATAATTATTACACTGGCATAGAGGGGTGATTCGTTTCGAATAGCAGAAACCTTTTCGAAGCTTATAAATTCAGTCGGCACACGCCGCACGTCGCCTCCGCTTTGCGCCTTTGGCTCCTGGTCGACGATCTTTCATAGCCCTCCTGAGGACGAGGGCTCGCTCTGCAGTCTCGTTTTAAGCAAGGAATTGCAAAGCCGCGTTCTACGATGGCCCGAAGAACAGTGGGGTGGGCCCCCTGAAAAAGCAGCTGCAACCTACGAGATACCACTTAGATCACGTGGCACGAGCCACGTCAGCATGTGTTTCCTTCCTTCTGTTGTACCTCCTCTTTCCCTTCACCGCAATCCACCCCCATCCCTCTTTTCCCTTCCTCTAGATTTCAGCTAGAATCTTTTTCAATCACACACCACTCTTTTCTTTCGTTTTTATCCCTGTGGCCTTTTGCACTCACTGTACGTGTCGTCGATCACTTATATACTTATGTATATTTGTATATTATACAGTCCAGGGGAAATGTAAATGAGAAAAGATCTGCAGGTAGGAACCAATCTGGCTGAGTTGGTTTACATTATAAGCTTTCTAAGTTCTGACCATGCTTTTCATAAATCTGAGGGTATCAGAGGAATTTTAGTCAGGAAATATGTACAGTTATACTTTTGGTAATCACAGTTTTGAATAAACTTTAAATAAATATGTTCAGTTGAAATATATATATATATATATATATATATATATATAATATATTCATTTTTATGTTTAGTGTGTATATATTCTATTGTAATCTACGTTATCTATCTATTCCACAAATAGTCGCAGCTGTTGGAATATCTTCAAAAAATTCAAAACCTTAATTTTTTCTGATGAGATGGCAGAAATATGTAATTTCGTGTTTCTTATTTTCCATTTGAATTAATTTGGTGCTTATGCCAGTGAAAACTGGGATGTGTCAGCCGTCACTTTTCTCTTGTTTACGATTCGTTTCCTCCCTTAATAAATACTTTGCATATAGTTAGTCTCGTGCATTCGTATAGTGCCCGGTGCCAGTAAAATAATAATTTACAGTTTCTCTAACCACATAATTATCAGATTGTTGCACGCACCTATCGCGATGCCTAATGATATCCAGTATTAATTTGAGGGTCTATTCTAAAATGTGCCGCTTTTAATGGCAAAGGTCTAGCAGCTGTTTCACCCAATGCCCATTATGAAAAGAATAATGTACTATTCCTATGTCCAAATTAATAGTCTGCAACTAGCATAACTTGGATGCTTTTCACTGGCAATGATATAACGTCATTGCGATGTCACTCGAATATTCCTCACCTTTTATTATTTCTCTCAAAGTTTTTAATTTCTGATATCTGGAAAATAGGGAAAGTCCATCATCACAAACTGTACGCACAAAAAGAACAGAAAATCGATTATCTTTTTTTCTCTTGTTCGCGTGAAGTCAATTATGAAAAAAATATCATTTTTTCCATCTGTCTTTTGTCTAGAACGAATAGTCATTGGTATTGACTGAGGGTTCGGAAAATTTGAAAAAGGTGCGAAAATTCTAAATTCGTCTCCGTCATGCAAGTGTTACGTCGCATGTGGAGATGGATGGTCAAAGTCCGAGGAAGAAAAGAACGATGAACGACATC
Source organism: Euceroptres primus (assembly GCA_037177015.1). Classification (NCBI taxonomy): domain Eukaryota; kingdom Metazoa; phylum Arthropoda; class Insecta; order Hymenoptera; family Figitidae; genus Euceroptres; species Euceroptres primus. The sequence continues at coordinate 12,273 of JBAGKK010493911.1, forward strand.
TGTTGCGATGGGTTTGTGGTGTAAGAAAAATTAATGCATTTTTCACCAGCTCTCGTTCCCTCTCTCTCTCTCTCTCTCACTCGCCCTTTGGTCTCCCTTTTCCTTAGCGTCACCGCGAAACCATCTGCTTATACCGAGCTTCGATGAAGTGATTTCGAGGCATTCTGCCTTTTTGTACTGCCTCCTGTGTGCATTTTTCTCTCTTTTTCTCGACTACTCTCTGACGCTTTTCTCTTCTTTTCTGTTTCTCTCGCACCCTCCGCGTGAGTGCAATGTGTACCGAAGTATCATGCTTCTGGGTGGGACCGAAAAATTTAGGTTAGGTTGTAGGTAGCCAGGTTGCTCGTGGAGTAAGGCTTCCTTCATGTATGATTCTCTCCGTTTTTTTTTCTATTTTTTTTTTTAGCTGTCTCGTTCCTTCGTTCTCTTTCGATAAAATCGTCATGAGCATCTCTTCGTTCACGTGTACATGCCATCCGATGGAGAACGTGCGCCGTCGCGTTGCAGCTGACGTTCCTCTTTTCAAGCACTTGGCCATCGGTAATAAAGAGGATACCTACACACAGAAGCCCAGGATCAAGTAAGAAACCTACAAAAAGAAATCCAGACGTAAAATAGTCCCGACCTGCGACGACCTTTGGAGATACGCACCTCTGAGGACCAAGAGTCCCTATTACTTCTCCTGTGAGCAGATGCTCACTAATCACATACTAACGTCTCCACCATTACTGCATCAGGATTAACAATTTTGCCTCTGGCCAGCACAGCAAGGGTCCTGACATCACAACAAAAGCTTGCCTCCATTGAATAAATATTCGCAAACATACCACAAAATTTATCCTTATTCGTTCGCGGGGAAAAATATGAGACCATTTCGGTAATCTGTTTAGTCACGCAAATGCTACAGTTTCACAATGTTCACTTTATATTATCTACGTCTAACTCTAACCCTATCTTTTATACAATCACGGTGCCCAAATCTTGTGCATAAAGCATTTCTACTTTAGGACGGCGTGATAAATTTTTATTTATAATTTCGTCACCACACTGAGAAAACTGTTTGGTTCGGACAACAAAACGATTTGGTTGCTATAGAAGCAACAAAATTTTCTGGTTGTGCCAACCAAATTTTGGACCTTTCAACAAACCTTTTGTTTAACCATAAAAAATTTTGATAATTCAACCAGAACAGAGATTTTATTGGTTCAACAAAATGTTTGTTGGTTCCACAAAAGGTTTGTTGAAAGAACCAAAATTTGGTTGGCACAACCAAAAAATTTGGTTGCTTCTATAGCAACCAAATCGTTTTGTGGTCCGAACCAAACAATTTTCTCAGTGCATAGATGAACAATATCTTTATTATCTACTTTATTATCGCCCTGTAGTTTTCTTTTTGTAAATATTGATTTGGCAGACCAAAAAGTAGTCTAGCATTTGAAGAGTAAAATGCAACTAAAATGTTCGATATTTTGAAAGAAGATAAGAGCAACAAAAGAGTGACGAATTCAAGTGCAGTAGAGAGTAGACGAGTAGACTGGAGCTCCACTATCTCTGGAAAGTGTTTTCTTGCGGCTAGACACAAGCTAAGCACAAAGATCCTGGCATCTGATATGTCTGGGCAAACCGGACATGGAACAGTATACACTTATACAGTGCCCTTTTCTCTACCGGCGTAAGCGTTTTACGAACATGTGAATTCGCCGTAAATGCGTGTACTTGTTGATTGCGATAATACGTCCCATGTGAAACAGCACTAATAAATAAAATAACAATCATGCAATGTACCAGCAACAGAAGAAAACTGGTGTCTGAAAAATTTCCGTTCTCATCTAAATAAGAATACGTCTAAGGTCTAACATTCCTAAGAAGTTGCCTTTACCCCTTTTGAAATGGCTTCCATAATTCAAATTTTTTAAATCCGTTACTGGTATTTTTTTCGAAAAATCCTAAATATTATAAATCAAGTTCTTATACTGCTTCGTTCAGATTTACTTGTCCATGATGTAATGGTGGGCTTGAACCTGAACGCAAAAAGGACCAAAAGCTGAATAAAAACAAGATAATCGACGTCGATCTTCCGACAGACGGACGAAACGCATTGCCACCACCCCTGCTGCTGCTGCTCCTGCTGCTGTTGCAGACACGTCCTAACACGACTTTGGAGCATCTGTCGGTTCGATGCCTTTCGGGGTGGACGATCTCTCGAAAGGACGCGAGAATAGAAAGTCAGTGGAAAAAAATGAGAGAAAAAAAGAAAGAAACAAAAAGGAGCTAAAGATACAGTAAGAAAGAGAGATGGCCGGAAGATAGAAAAAGGAAAGAAGATTCAAAAAACTTGAGAGGAAGAGAAAGGAGAGAGGAATGAGGCAGAGGAAGTGGAATAATGAAACGCAGTTGTACGAAGGGAAGGTGGGGGTTGGAGTGTGGGGGCACGTGACAGGAAGGCAAGGGGAGGAAAACACGGCGCACGCGCCATCATAGTACACCTGGCGCATCACCTGCTGCCCCCTGCTTAAGATCTCCCCCGCCGCCACCCCCCCAACCCTTGGTTCGCTCTGACACCTTCAACCCCCCACCAAATATACTCAACATTAAATTCGACGGCGTTGCAATCTTTTTCTTTTATTGCTTCTCTCTTTACTCTCTTGCAGACTTGTTTTTTCTCCCAACTTGGCTTAAATTAACCGCTGATTTTGCGCCGATTCCGATCTCCAAGGAACGATCGAGGATACGCGTTTGGTTGCGGACTTTTATCTTCGTGCATCTTTCAGGCATATGTTTCTCTCTATTGGCTGCAATTCGGGTTTACAGTTTTGCAACGTGTAGAATTTTTTTTTCTAAGTATTAAAATATGAAATTGAAGGGAAATGTAGGCTTTTTTGATTTATTTCAAAATTTGAGTGTAACCCTGTCAATAGAACGGTAGTTAAACGGGACTTAAACGGTACTGGGTTTAGTATGGACTCAGTACTGAAAGTTGAAAACAATAAAAATATTTAAATTTTTAACTTTTTAAGGAAAATTTTAGATACACGTCGCTGAATCGAAGGCCCCTGAATAGAGGACCACCTTCATGGTCGTTCACGCTTCACTGATTCTGTCTCCCGCCCCTGAGCGTCCCGCGACGGCGCCATCACTTGGGCAGTCAGGGCCGCCAGACGTTGTTTACATCACGACTCTCTGCGCATTTACTTTTGTACGTTCAGAGACTAT
>JBAGKK010493922.1:0-15484 GCA_037177015.1 Euceroptres primus
TGTCAGGCTAACCCGCTAAACCCGAAACCCGACAACCCGACCCGACATCACATACAACCCGATCAGACATATCATTTAAGCCGACCCGACCCGACGGGTCCGATTTTTTTGTATCGAGTCGGACTCGAGTTAAAAAAAGTTTTGCACACCTCTAAATATATGTTGTATATGAATTCCAAGAGAGTAAAATGAATCAACCAATAATGATAATCGATCCCACCGCTGCCACAATTAGATAAACATTCTCGTTTATATAAATAAATAAACTTCGTTTGTAGGGGAGATGCGGCTAAGTTGGCGCACCTAATAGAAAGTGGGAGTTTGAAGTGCCAGTGCAGGAGATATCCTCTTTGAAATTAAAGAAAAAAATTTGAGTGCACTTCATGAACTCACTCAAAATTTAGAAAAATGTTGAGGGAACTTTGAAATGTTCGCGGTAACAGGCCAGTGTTGCGCGCGCCTGCGTGGCCACGGGATTCATCCCCACAAGAAGATCATGTTACACGATACGATGCACGTACCTACATTGTTGTGCTCGAAATGTTTTATTCTCCGATTTTAAATATATTTGAACATACTTTTTAACTTTCTTTACTTCATATTGTCTGAAATTTTAACTAAGATACCCGAAATAAAAGCAATTCGAGCATACCAACCCCACATCGAGTAACTGAGACTTCGAGTGGGAAAGATTTATGCGTCGAGCACGCGCGTTAAGTGTTAAACCTCGTGGCATAAGTTGTTGGCGTGCTCCACGTTTTTATAAATTTTCAATGAGGTTATGAAGTGCACTCAATTTTTTTTTTAAATTTCAAAGAGGACACTACAGGGAGTATTTTGGTCTTTAAATCAATCGATTCCGATTGGTCGGACGAAAGTTATGTTAAATTGTTTAAATAACTTTGTTAATTTAACAAATGCGTTAACAACAGTCATAACATTAGATTCGCTTCATTTTCTTAAATTTTTATTTAAAAAAAATTGGATCTACGGTATATAGTTCTCGAGATATCGCTCTTTAAAGAAATTTGTCACAGTTTTTTATCTTATGAACTAATTAATATTTTGACCTCAAACTGGGTGAATATATTAGTCTCGACATGGAATTGAAATTTGCTAAGTTTAGTCCAAATCGGTTACCCCACCTGAAAATAGTGAAAATATCTCCTGGACTGGCACTAAAACAAAAGTATATGACCAAAAATTGTGAAAAAATATGAGTTGGAAAACTTGATATCTTGACTACACTTTCAGAAGAATGAATATTCTATTAAAAATAAGTAACACAGGCATTTACATATTGAGTTTCCCAGAGCACTGCACCTTCGCCAATTTACCCGACATGCGGCTAATTTGGCGTGCTACTATTATTGTTTAATATTGCGATATATTAATACTTTTCTGGATGTTTTTAAGTACACATAAGTTATAAAGCTACCTTGTATTAGGTAATTCTAATTTGAAGTTAATTTTGAAGTAGTATATCGCGGAAATGAACATGTCAAACTATAACATAACCCTAAATACGATTTGCTTTGCTTTTCTTCTGATTTGTATTCAATCTCGTGTGATTAAACGCCTGCGCCAAATTACTCGCCAATGAATCGTTCTCTAATTAAATAATTTTCACAAAGAAGACTTATTTATTTTACGAAAATTCTTTTTGTAATTGTAATTTTAGGGATCAGAGATTAAAAAACTGTCAAACTAGTCAGGTTAATGTAAAATGCGAGTTATTTATCGATTCAATTCAACGGCTGTGGACTCAAAAAAAAAGTATCGAAAACAGATTATTTGCAATAAAAGTGGTTTAAACAATCGGATGATTGTTAATTTCTTTATAAGTTACATATTACGCAAAAATACACAAATTATAAATATTTTCATGTGTCGAACTATTATAGTTACTTGGAAATAAGGATGCGCCAATTTAGCCGCTTCTGCCCTAATAGTATATTTGTAAAATTTTGATTTGAAAATGAAGAAGATGTAATTTAAGACCTTTCGTTAATTGAAGAAGGATTCATTTTACATTGTGCACTAAATTTTTACGGGGCGTTTATATCGACATAATATGTACTTTAAAGATATAGAGAGTATGATAAAAAGTAATAGATAATCGGGATAATCATCTATAATTTAGTTTGATGGACTTGGAAACTCTTGGTTTATAGCCCTGATATTAAAATTGCGTACTGTGCGATTTACTACGATTTTAAAAATATTCATGCCTAAATTATGCATATAATGACTCGAACGAGAGAGACTGGGGATTCCCAGAAATTGTGTGACTTCCACATATGTGGTACCTCAAACCTACAAATCCACGAAACCGAGTTCTTTAACATATTCATTGTTTCCTTTTTTTTCAAAGCGGTACCACCTTGATCAAAGATAACACATCCACGAAAACATTTATGTATTAAAATAAAATTAAAGTTTAAATATAATAGTCTACAACACTTTATGCATCTCAAGGAGATTTTTCTCAAGAATTAAACACAGATCTTAGAATTGAAGGTTTGACCCAATAGATAGGGGACTTCCTGATCATTCTGACCTTTGAAAATCAACACCGGCGATCCGACTGAACTGAGCTGAGCAATTATTTACTTCGAGTTTGCAATGTACCACCGAGCGGACATCATCCGCACGATCTCCTGGTTCATACAACTTGCGAACGTATAGACTTCAGACCTGCCAACATTTGTACGAAGCCGGGCACACTTACTGAGCGAGAATCACTTTGTGCATCATAATTACACACTCTCTCTCTCTCTCTCTCTCTCTCTCGCTCAAACTCTCAATAACTCAAAAGCATGATTACCGATCGCGAGATCGGTAAGAGATCGAAGAGAACATACAGGCCTCACCATTTGTCTCTCACTTTTATGCTACACTTAACCTAAGGCTCTCCTAACTCAGAAGAAATCAGAAAAATCTAACTATATTTTTTAAAATTTTTGTTAACAGAACATTTTGTAAGAATAGAAAATTTTTTACTTTTGCACTAAAACTGTATCAGACACAAATTTACAAATACAAACACAAAAGTTCGTACGAGGTTGGCATAAGCTCATGTTATGGGGAAGAAACTTTTTACGGTTTTTTTATGTCGCCATACCGCGTCTCGACGGGCCATGGTATTCCATAGGAGGGCGAGAAAGAAGACTAGAAACCCAGGACAATCCCCCTTCGTTCTTACTTACTCATCGCTTAAACAAATTAAAGAATCGTCCACCTTCCTGGTTTATGAGCAGTTCTAGCTACAATGCGAATCCTGAATCTTTAATAAAACCCTCTCGAGACAGTAGAGAATTCTGTGCTCACTACTATGGTCACGGTATCGAGGAAGAAAAAAAGGTTTAACCATTATTATACGCATAATATACATTATAATATACATAATATACATTATAATACGCATAATATACAATTTAGTTTATTTTCTTCTCCAGCAGTCTTATTTTGATGTAATTTATGCACTCTTTTTTATGTTATCGCCGAGTTGTTAAAAAAAGAGATGATAAACGAGAATGATACAAGTTGTACCGAAACGACTTCCAGTCAAAAATAAATTAATTTAACCGTTATGACAAACTTGGTTGGTTTACCACTTCAGTAGAAAAAAATAGACCATTTAGCTTCGAATGCAGTAAACACTGAACAAGTTCACTTCAATGTATGATAAAAAAATTCTACAATAAATTCCATAAGAAAACTTTCACTTAATTTCCTTTGCTGTTAAAATGAATAATTTATTTAATTGCTGATTTAGCTACTCGTTCCTCAGAGAGTTGAAAAAATGGGGAAATTGTACCCGTAAAAGTTTCATGTCAGCTCAACTGTCGCGTTGTTATCTTGATGGATCAATGGTTACGCAAAATGTAGACGAAGAATGTCACGATTTATATAGCAGCTGGATCGGACCATGTAACTCGTTAGGCAGGCGAGGACAAATAGAGTGGATAGAGTACTGTGGTCACTGGCGTTAAACGAGTCTGACAGTAATAGCGGTCAAGTACCCACTAGACGGTCAATTTAAGGATAATAATATAATCAATATCTAGGAAATACGGATAAATTACTTTATCTATTTAGAAGACAATATGCTTAAAAAGGAACAAGACCTATTACAAAGATGTACTTTAATGAAGACGACAAGATACATTCAATTTCAATAAAATTCGTATAAAATTATTCACACGATTTGAAGAGATTATAAGAATTGAAGGGATTTTCAAGATACATATTATATAAACAGAATTAATTATGTAATGAATTATACATAATTTGAAAATAAACCAACATTTCTATGAGTCTCTATAATTAGGAAGTAACGTGAAGACGTAGGGATCTATCCAAAGTTATTTAGGGTGGTTAAGAGGCCAAGGGCTGATTCATCAGTGGGGGAGGGGTGGGGCTACGAGACCTCGGGGGTTCGAGTTTTAGGGGCGAGGTCGCTTATTGCTCCCCGAGTGGCCGCAAAACGAAGTTTGATCAAATTCTACTGCGCCCGCATAAAACTGACCGACGTCCAGGGTTATGGGCCCGATAAATGATTCATCCACACTTTCGATACGATACGATACGATACGAATGACATCCTCACACGTATACCCAACCACATTATTACAGGAAAGAAGACTCTCTTATCGTAAAAAAGCTCCCAAACCTTCATTCCACAAAGTACATAATATCCAAATGGCAAACAGTGTTTCGAGAATGTTGCTCCAGAATATTTTTCATTTATTTCTGCAAAACCCTTTCGCAGTAAAATTTTGAATTGAAACTTAGATTAAGGATGAGATGAAGAAGACCAAGGAAAGAGTCTCTTTTGACTCTTATTCTTATGGGTCGATACAATTGAATGTTGATTCTGGGCTGAGTGGACATTCTTATGTATGAAATTCTCGCGAGCAGATGGAAAAGTTTCGCATCTTGTGTGGCTATCTCCTCTGATCTATAGATATATTAGTGTTATTGCAGACTTGAAGTGGTTTGGTACGCCTGGTGGAGGAAAAGAGGAAAAAAGTGGAAAAATGAAGGGAGGACCTTATACGCTCTTATTCAAGATGTACACGCGTGTAAGTATAGTCCTGTAACCTGTACTCGGCAGATCGGCAAAAGTGGGGTGGGCCAAGAGTGCCATTATGCAAAGAAGATGGTCAGTTTGGTAATCCTGGGATAGCCATTCCCAGCCAGAGGTCGTCGCATTTTGGACATCTTGCGGAGCTATTCCCGTAGCTGCAGTGTATACGGCGACAAACTGAGCGGCAAGTCTGATTGATGCGCCCTGTTATTGAAAACAATATCCCATATAAACTGACCCACGTCCCCAACTGGACGAACATTACTTTCCACTCTCGACAACTGAAGTAGATCCTCTCGTTTCATGAATCTGTGTCCAATGTTTCGACCTAGAACTTTGCTTTATTTCGCGTTAGTTTCATATCAATGCAACAAGAAACTTATTTTATTCGAGACTTAAAAATTCATATAATTTATAAGTTGTATTTTCATTTAAATCAATGTTTTTTCTCATTTTTGTTACAGATCATTTTGAGAGTATGATTTCCTTGGTTAAACAATTGATCCTACTCGATGCCCAAGGTAAAAAATCTCGTAAAAGGGCTCGAACAACGATAACCCTCGTTGGCTGACACTCGTACACGTGTAACTACATATAGACGCCGCGTTCATAAATACACATGACACACATAAATACCCACTAATGGCACAGTACAGATCTGTAATGGCAAAGGCATGTGTGCTTGCACGACGCTTAAGTGGATGAACATTATCTCCGAAATATGACTCTGGAAAGCACGTTTTTACAAAAACCCAAAAAGCAATTTCTGTGAAAAGAAATTCTTCATTGCCCATTTTCATGGATATTGAATTTTTTTACTTCATAAGTAAAACTCTCAGCACCTTCCTTATATTTATATTTATAAAAAGGCTGAAATAGAATTTTTGTTTGAAAAATAGAAAATAGAGAAGCAAAATTACAAGACGTTTCACACAGGACTAAATAGATTTATAGTGCAGAAGTACAGGATTGTTTTAATTTGACTGGAGGCTCGAAAGAGAAAGAAAGAGAACGCGACAAATTGCGAATTGTGTTCGGCTAATTGACGTCTTCGGAAATTACAGGCGAAAGGAGAACGCTCGCCTACGCGAAGCCGTTCCGTTATTTCGGCAGTAATTTCAATATCAAAGGAAATTGTTTGATTATTTACTATGCAAATGAAATTGTTTAAGATGAACCTAATTCGATGCGGCGGTATATCTGGCCTTCGGGGGTTAAAAGCGAGGAGAGGATAATTTTGCCGCGTTAATTGGATCAAGAAGTCGGATTGAGGAGCGATCCTCCTTCGGTCTTCCGAGGGTCCTGACTCTAATTATGCTACACCGGATCTGCCATATCGCAATAATAGTGACAAGTTGGCTCCTTGACAAAGTTATTCTACAAAGCTTTTTACTATCTGTCTATTTAGTGTTTTATTAAATATATTGAAAATTAATATCGTTAAGTATTGCATGCTTCCTTTCTATTTTGTACTCGACTAACTCTCAGTTCTCCTGGCAGTGCACTATTGTCTGGATGTAGTAAACTACTAGGATTTATCTAAGGATTAAATCCCTAAGGGTATGACGACGACGAGACAGTCAACCCCTTTTTAGCACTTCCTCGGGCTTTCTCTCGTCCATTCTCTCTCACCCGAGAGGTACTCTCTCCAATCTGCTGTGTCGGATTTGCATATATAAGCTATTAAGCAGCTCTTTTCATTTCCTCTCGTTTATGACAGTTTAGTTGGAATAATGTTATACAAGATTGCTACGAGAACAGTTCCCTGAGCATAATCATATTCCACAGGCTGATTAATGCTCACTATTTTATCGCGACCTTGAATCATCAGTTATAAAAGAATGGACCTGCTATTTCGTAGAACTTCCGCAAGATATGACACGTTGTACGTTATGCTGAAATATTACTTGGCAGATTCTTAATTTTTTATTTCTAGACCATCGCAATTTCTCTGAAAACTTAATAACTCAGTAGAAAAAAAGAATTGGAAAAAATTAGCATTTTAAATTCGCGTTAATTCGTATAAATCCCGCTTTCTGCATGTTTGAATTCAGAAGAATTAATCAACATCCAAATGAATTTGCGCTGACGAATTCAGACGAATTGGAAGTTGATTTTTAAGTCTCACGAATTAAAATAAATTGACAGACTCATGAATAAATCCGTGCTGACGCATTGGAAAGAATTCGCTCCCTCAAACTCCCTCCCTTCGCCGCATTTGCACGAATAGAAAATTCAAAACTTAAATACCGTCTTCTCAAATTTACACGAATTGCCATAATGTACTGGTCCAATTCGTCATTGTCGTAAAGCAGGATGCACGGTGCGTCTTAGTCTTTTCAATCCAATTCGTAACAATACTTTCTTTTTTGCTGAGAAAAATAGAATAAAATGATTTTTTTTAAAGTTTGCACTGTATTTCCTTGGATTACTTTGAATAGACAGAAATAAAAATAATCAAGAATGAAAGAAGCAAATAAAAGAATACAACCGATTCTTGGCGAGATTCATAAATTCATCAGGGGTTGATACTGTGCAATATTCACAAGTCGTTCTCAATATTTCAGTGACTTGGTGCTGTATTAGGTTATTTACGACCTATTGTTTATGAATTACCGTCCCTCTCTTATGTATGTTTCAACCCTAAGAAGAATTTATTTCCCTTTCATCCCTCTTGCGCAGAAATTCTTGTTCTTACACTCCAAACGATTGCCATCTTAAATTCTCAAATCTTTGCCTTCAGTCACTACAAAATTTTTTAACACAATTTAATAATTTCAACACTTAATCTTTTTAAAAAAGATAAAAAATAATTATCAAACTAAAAACCATAATATGAAAAATAAAATGTAGCATTTTTATTGAAAATTAAGTAAAATATTTTATTTTTCCTCATATTATTTATTCAATTTAGTTAAGATGTCAAGCTTGACCTGGTCCTTTTTCGGGGAGATTCGCGTCGAAGCGCGACACGATTAATTAATCCCTATCGGCGTCGTATATCAGGTTCGATAATTAAACACGAAATTATAGAATCTCGAGGCGTGGCCCCGGGGCGAGAATGGAGCAAGCACATAAATATTAGGCCACTACAAATTAAAGAACCCTCCCCCGTCTTTATTGCAAGATTTTTAATTACAGTGAAATGGCTGGAAATTTTTTTAACCTCGCACCCTGCACTCCTCCATGTCGAAACTAAAGTCGATCTGCACTGTTAATTAAAACGTTCACTCCGACCGTGTGATACGTTGAATTCTTTCATTTACATTTTACAATTTCTTTAATTCAATTTCACAAATTTCAATTTCAATCTAAACTGTTTCCCTACTATTTATCAGTTTCTTAATTTTCTTTATAAGATTTTAAAAACTTTCTTCGACAATAATAAAAAATAATTAAACATTAATGTTTGAAAGCATTTTAAATTTGAATCTTTCTCATCCTCTTACAATTTTTAAATGAACATTCGACATCAGTCAGAGGTATTTACTCTTTCTCAGAATTAATAATATTCCACAGCCAAGGGAAGTTTCATTTCCATAAATTTACACCTCTATGTTACACATTTCCGTATCAATAGCCGTAAGGATACCGCCAACGTCATGGATATCAGACCCATTAGCTACAAGAGACAGTTATTTATACTTCAGTTCAGTTTGTTCCTGAAACTTTTATTCCTGGATTATATTATAAATTGAGAAGTGATATCTTTTTACGATTAAGGCTGTAGGTACTGCCTTTTCTTAAAAATACAAAACCGTCGCCATACAATAATTTGATTCAATTTTATAAGTACTCAGTGAGAAGATTTTTATTATTAAGATAGATTTAGATAGATTTCTATTATTATAATTTGATTTATAAATTAATTATATGTAAAAAACTGAGTCAAGAAATTTTTGAAAAATATTTTCTTAAAAGAAAATCTACTAATGGTTCAAACACTCGTGTAAATGATAATGATGAATCGACAATTAAGCTCGCGCACAGATGGGAATTGATTAAAATTAATTATAACATTTACGGCTTGTAAATTTAAAGTTTTGTTTAAATTTATTTAATATGAAACTTGAGTTACAAATCAGATAACATGTTTTAAATTGATAATAAGGTTGTACCTGGGTCTGAGCCATATAAATCCGCTTTTCGATGTAAGGAAGTAAATTTTAATAACCATCCATCTTCCTCATGCGACATCGAACCGATTGTGCCCGGAGCATCGGGGCGTAGTCAATAAAACCGCGTGTGCCTACAGTGAGTTCCTCGAAGTAAGCTTGCATAAAAAACAAACGTCACCCTTAAATTTCAAGTTTGTTTTGCAATTTAGTTTCCAGGGAAAGTTTATTTGAGTTATTTTTCACAAAAACAGCGAATAGAAAATTTTATCTTTTTAATTTAAGATCGAGCTTTCTTCAAAGTTGCAACCAGCAAAAGAAATAAAAGGGCACGTAGAAAAATCTATACATTTCAGACAATAAATGCTTCAGAACCGAAAAGATCTGATTCAAAACTGAAAAAGAGAATGATACTCATTACTCTATATAATGGAAGCAGATTACCAATTAAAGTAGCGTAATGTATGCATCGAGTTTGTGTCTTGTGGTAAAGGCACAGGAGAAGATATATAAGGAGAAGATGGTCGAGGGTTTGATTCAAGATGAGACGTCAAGTACGGCCACCACAGAGGGAGATTCAAAGTCCTGCGTGTCAATTCTCAGAGCAATCTGCTGATGCAGATTAGAAATTCGACCTCCCTTCTCTATTCGATTTTCCCCTCTCTTGTCACAAATCGCGAGAATTTACATCGATTGAAGTAGAATCAGAAATTAATAAAGAATCTACGCTAAATTAGGTCCGAACGGAAACGAATTTCATGGAATTTAAATTTAAAATTAGATTATTATATCAAAATTTATTTATTCAAGGGACTTGAGTCACTTTTTTAAATTTCTCCCAAAAAGTTTGATTTCATACGCGTCAATACTGCTATAAACGACAAGGGAATGTGTATCTATGAAAATGAGGCAGATGGTGAAAGGTCAATATCTGTCGACCTCACTGCAATGAACGACCCTTCCTAAACGAAATGAACCTTCCTTACAACGCCTTAATAGTGATTGCATTCTTTTTAAAAGTAGGGTCGCTACTTTTTTTTATCGAATTTCTTGGCCTTTCACCTTTTTTCCTTGCAATTCATTCACTGAGGTCATCTAGTTTTACTTCGAACCTTTTCAATTAACGAAGTGTCTATTCCTCCAGCTTTTTTGGACGACTAAACCGACTAAACGGCTATTATTCATCCAACTTTCTTGGAAGAATTGCCCAACTGAAGTGAAGCGGCTATTCGTCCAGATTCTTTGGACGACTAATGGGATGAGAAAATGTGGCTATTCGTACCACTATTAAAGGGAGAAAACCAATTAGAACGAGACGAAGACCCACCCCCCCTTGTGTTTTTTATAATTAAATAAAGGAGAAAAAAATATAACTGCAGTGAAAAAGCCCAAATTAAAAAAAGGTGAACGAATAGCCAATTTGTTTCGATTGGGTTAGTTGTCCAAAAAAACTGGACGAGTAGACAACGACCTTCAATTAAACTGCTTTCAAAATAATAATTAATTTTAACTTCATCTCTCATCTAAAAATTTTGTTTTCTTATCTGATAAACGAACAAAAAAAAGGGAAAGAAATAAACCCAAGAAAAAACACAGATCTTAGACATCAATAATAAAACAGTAGTGAGCATTTTTCGGGGGTTTCGAGAAGTCTTCGAGTTACGCAGTGGGGTTTTACTCATTTATTCCATAAATCTGACAATAAATAACGAGCATATTGGGGAGTCGCGCGTATGTGCCCTGTAAGTCCTAAGGGATAGGTAAGTGCCACAAATGCGCTGGAACGCATTTAAAATGTATTGAAGTGTCACGGGGCGCTGGCTTTTCTGAATTTTTACATTTTTCATCTAAAACGTGGAGGCCAGCATATAGCCCGCCGGATTAGTGAGTTATTGTTGCTACAGAGTGTGTCGGTCAAGGGGGAGTGAACCCCAGATTTCGACGGGACTACTCTGACCATAATGTTCGTCCCCCTTTGCTCCCTTTCTCCATCTCGAGCCAAATTGGTTCATACATGTCCACCCGGCTATCGAAACCTCCACCAATGACGATTTTCTGCGGTTGAAATCTCTCAGACCTAACCTCAGAAGTTTGATCATCTGAGGAGATGAGCTTACTTCCAAGAAATAATCAAATTCAAATTTAAACTTGAATATTTACTTTAAATTTAGAATTGAAAACCTTCGGAATAAATTCAATAAATCGTAAATCTTTCAAAATTGGATGTTTCCAAGTTTTTAAATTCAAAAATGGTTGATTGAAATTTCAATTTTCTACACAAATTTTACTGCTTAAAAAAATATTATTATTAAAAAAAGAGATAAGCGTTTGAGGAGTAAGATAAAATCTAAAGTTTGTTCGATAGTCGTTTTGGGAAAGTGAAGAACTTAGAAAAGGGGTTTAGAGTTCCTAGATGGAATTCGAAATGACGTCGAACAGATTCCAATAAGTGGCTGCGAAAGGCTTATCCGATCTTGGATTTGCGGTATACTGGCACTCATCGCCCGTAGCAATTCACCCTCCGTCACCCTTGAACGAATTATACCAATCTCGCCGCAGCATATACCCTTCGTAAATGGCACCTTCGTCCTCCGGCTTAAAAATAAAATTGCATTCTCTCGTCATATAAGCATCGTCTTCTGGCTTCTGCCGTACACAGATTTCTTTACCGGATTATCTTCGCAAAATGTGATCGAACATTTTAATATAAAGTGGATTTTGTGTACAAAGAAAATTAAAACACGACAGCGACCCTATATTTCAATAGGTAATTTTAATTCAAGAGCACAGCATTTTAATACTTTCAATCTGGATACATTTTACGTTTTATACTTAAATTTCAAAGCCTTAGGACACTGCAACTTTTTCAAGTAACAAACTTGAAAAGATTTGAAATCGAAACGAAGAGTTTTTAATTAAATTAAAAAGAAATAAATAAGTTTTGGGTAGAAAGGGTAGAAAGGCTCGTTACGGTAAGGAAAACAAACTGAGCCTGGGGCGTTGATCCAACAACAGTCAATTTCCTACTGCTCAGGCGGCTTTCGTCGGCATGGCATTTGCCTCTGTTTTTGTTGCAAGGAACCTCGCTTTCGATCAAGATCCTAACTATCGTTCGACTAATTTGGAGCGGGCGCCAAAAATGTCCACGAAACGAAACTGTCGATCGAATCGACAGAACTTGCTTTTTAGATGAGCAATTAAATGCTAAGTGGTAGGCATTCACAGACAGCCCCGAATTCTTTTTCTATTGTGATTAAAACAATTAAACATGATCCTTCTTCACAAAAAAATAAATTTACAAAAAAGCTAAAAGGAATTGAAAACTGTAATTAATTTAAAAAATAGCGATCACTAATAACTATTAATTACATTTTTTAAATAAAATATTTGCCTATGTTAAAAAAAGTATCCATTCTACCAATATAGTACTGTAGAATTATTTTTATTAACCAACAGGCACAAGAATGAATAGATAAACTTGAATGAATCGATCATTTTGAACGGGAAGGAGAACATTGATGAGAATTGAGATCGAAGGAAAGTGGGGCGAAGAATGCTTTTATATGCCGCGTCACTATGAGATTCTTTCAAGACACGCTGATTTAAAATGCCTTTTAAACGGTTTCAAGAGGGTTCAAGAGAATTGTGCTGAGTTCAATCCAATTTGAGATTTGCTTCACAAAACCGAACATTTTTTGGAAATCTTGAAATGAAGAAGTTCCATTAAATATGCGAAGCTACGAATTTTCAAACTTAAAAATCTAAAAATAAAAGATGTTCCCATGAAAATTTTCGGGAGTAAGGCAAATTTACCAAATAGTGAATGTGGGTCCGTAGTATGCCTGTCTCTCAATAAGTAAAGAAGCATGTTCTTAAAAAGGTCTTTGACCAGACCGTAGGGCCCACTTCGAGGGCTCGAACGAAAGCAAACGAAGCAAGATGAGTGGTGGGAGAACGAAAGTGAACCCCAACCCACAAAAGAGCCTCCAAGAAGAGGCCCAGTACTCATCTGGAAAACAAAAGCATTCATTCCTTAGTTCGGTCACATTATAATACAACGACGGGGACTCGCACATTCCCCATTTGTATATTAACGCTTGCAAGTGTTTGTAAATTTCTAACGTATACGTTGTTAAACCTGCCGACTCAAAATCGCTCTTTCACACACAACGAAAGAAGATGAGTTCTTTTCTGCACACTGCACTTATCATTTTTACATAATCGCATTTGAACGCCGATTAATATTTATATGATAATGACGGACATCCCGCTAATATCGCATTCGGTACTCCGTCGTCACGTTATTAAAATACACTTTTAATAATGTTCATGCATTATGGAAATGCGTCCTTTCCGAAGAAGAGCGTTCAATTATTATTTCGTTTATAAAAACACGAACAGCTTGATCCTCGCGTTGCCTTCCCGCGGTATTAGATCCAGGAAATTGCTTATTAAATGACACTTCCTCTTTCGTCCTCCGAGTCTGAAAAGAAATTTGAAACGATTCTTTTTTCTTCTATAGCTTTTCGTGGAAAATATACTATGTAATTCCTAATTAATAAGATTAAATTTTTCAAAGTTGAGGTGCTATTGTTTTTACGATAGCGATGTGAATTTATAAGGGAATTATTATTAGGATAAACGGGAGTCACTTATCGGGGCGATTACTCAGAGGAGGGAAGCTCAATCCAGATCGCCGGTGGATCTGGTCCAGAATCTCGGAACGTTATTATTTTTGCGATACGCTCTGCGAAATCATAGAGTGTAGTGCGCGAGACCCAGTCTGTAACAAAAAGTTAATTGTCCCGTCGACGAATAATTATTCTCGCATCTCTTCCCTTTCGTTTCACGCATCTTCTTAACTGGACGAGTAAGAAGATCACCTCAAAGATCACTGATCTCTTTAATAATACATGCGAGTGTCATTTGCATTATCGAAAATTAAAAATCATTCCACTATTCTCAACTACAGTTATTATAGTCTTAAAAAATCATTCAAAAAATATAGGAAAACGACTATATCAGAGACGTAATACAACCTTATGTATACAAAAGTTAGATTATCTGAGCGTTAAATATTATTTAATTGTTAAAATTAATATATGACCTTGCTTTGGATAAAATTACTTTTGCAGATATTATAAAACAATCCGTCACAACATTGTACTATATTCCTAAACAGTTTACAGAGAGAGAAAACTGGCATGTCATCTTACAAAGAATATTAATTTAAAATTAATGGGAATAAATAATTAATAATACACAATTTCTAAATCAAATTAAAAAATGAGATTTTAAACTTGCACAGAATTTTTTCCGAGAGTGTAGCAACTTTTTGAGTTCCACGAAAGAGCAATAAAGGATTTGAGTAAACATAGTAATTCTGACGTAGAGCTAGTTTCCTCGCATGCATGAATTTGATTAAAATCGTTGTCGAGCCATACCTTTCAAAAGCGTAGTGCCTCTCCTCAAATCTGCAACATAATAAACAGGCTTCGTCACTATAACGTCGCAACACATTATGTGTCGTCACGGGGGTCACTGGATCACGAAACCAGTGCCGTCAAATCTTAAAACTCGTTTTTTTACTCACTAATTTCATCCACGAGTTACGATATTCTTTATAACGACCCCTTCCCACTATTTATTCTCCAGAATGGGCAGGGGAAAAAAATAAAGAAACGAGTTAAAAAAAACAATCATGACGATTATTTCCAACCAATAGGCGGGTAGATGGGTATAGTTATAATCATCACCAGTGTTGGTAGGTAGGTAGACAGATATAGGGATAATTTCCAAGCCCCATATTACGGTGCTCGAATCAAATTTTCCAAAAAGCTTTAATAACCAATTTCAAGTAGAAATTATATGCAGGGAAATTAGATAAGATTCGATTTGTATTATTTTTTATTATTTCGTTTCTTGAAAAGTTAATGACTCTTAATTTTATTGCCTCTATAAAATCAGGTTTGAAAAATACCTTCTGGATTTTATGTCAATTAATTTTAGGAATTTATAAAAACAGAGAAATTAAGGATATCAGCGTAAAAGGGTCCAAATGCAAAAAAAATACAGGAAAAATAAAAAACTGTGACTTTTGCGCATTTGATTTAAAAAAAAAAACGTTTCTAGTCCTTATAAAGCTCTATTTGAATTGTCAAAAGAGCAGTTGAAAAAAGCAAGAAGTCTCGAAAAAAAAATTATCTAAAATCGATTTTGAGCATAACGTCTTAAATGTCATTGACAAAACATTTTTTTAATATTTAAAATTAATATA
>JBAGKK010493933.1:0-15482 GCA_037177015.1 Euceroptres primus
TTTGGCGTGCTGAAACTAATTCTGCAGTCAGAATTGCCGTACCGAATCGTATTTTTATCCTAAACCACAAAGAAATTTCTCAAAAGAATTTTTTTCGTAATAAATGATCTGAAACAAAAAATGGAAATGATTCTAGACCAGTTTAGTATTTTTTGTAAGTTTGAATCCGCCATCTTGAATTTAAAAATTTCCTTTTTTGACTTAAGATTCGTACTCGTCGACCCCAAAAACCCCCGAGTACCAATTTTCAGAATAATATGCCCTGTTTTGTAAATTTGGGTCCGCCATTTTGAATTCGCCATCTTGAATTTGAAAAGTTTAATTTTTTGACTTAAAATTCGTACTTGTCGATCCCAAAAACCACCGAGTACAAATTTTCAGACTCATATGCCTCTTTTTTATGGCCCTGTGTAAACGAAAATGATAATTTTTCCATTTTTTTTAGTTTTTTGGCATCCCATAACTATGGTAAATTTAAATGCTCCTAAAAACGATAAAGGGATTATTAAAGGTAATCTACCAAACTGTCAATTGGCAAAAAAAATATATTTCGCCATTTTTCTAGTGTAGTGCGAATTTTGATACTTTTCTGCATTTTCTGGCCCACTGTGCATCGGTTCAGGGTGCCGGCGCACTTGCACAGGGTACTCAATTACTACATAAGCGATAGGGAGTTGCTCTACGACACCAAGAAAGGACAAAGACGGAGAACAGTCACCGCAGGCGAGGCACAAGGATCGACACTCGGTCCAGATCTGTGGAACATCATGTATGGTACTATGGTGTTCTTCGGATTGAACTGCCGGAATAGGCCATATCGTTCGGCTTCGTCGATGACATCGCGGTAGTCCTAAGAGCCAGAAACGATGAAGAGGCACAATGGAGAGTTAGACACGTTGTTTGGCTAATGAAGATCTGGCTTGACGTGCATGGTTTGGATCTCACTGCCAGAAAAACGGAAGTAGTAGTCCTGACAAGGCAGAGGTGATTTGATCCCTCCCTTGAGGTCAATGTTGCAGGGGAAACTGTCAATGACAAAGAAGCAGTCAAATATCTAGGCGAGATGATGGACAGGAAGCTTGCCAACTGGACACGAAACAAAAAGCTGCTGAGAAAGCGTCCAAAATGGCGGCCTCTCTTGCAAGGCTGATGCCCAATATAAATGGGCCAAATTCGAGCAAGAGGAAAATCTTGATGAGTGTTGTCCACTCCATCCTGTTATACGGAGCCAAGTTGAGAAGAGTCGCTCTAAAGTTTGAAGCATACAGCAGAAGTATCGCAGCAGTGCAGCGGAGCTGTGCTCTCTGCATCACTTGCATCTATAGAACGGTGTATGAGGCGGCAAAAATCGTCATAGTAAGAGTGATACTCATGTACCTACTTGCGCTGGAACGCAAAAGGGCCTATGAGAGGAAATAGGAGGTGGAAACGAACGCAAACCGGATTAACACTAAGGAGAGGCAAAAAGTGCTCTCGGAGTGGCAACAGCGATGGTCCAGTGGGTCAAAGGGAGGTGGATCCACAGACTCATCAACCAGGTGATTCTGTATGCACACAGGAAACATGGAGAGATAAGTTACTACACCACGCAAATGTTGACTGTGTATGGTATGTTTTACGCATATCTTCAAAATCGCAACATAAAAAGCAGCCCGCACTGTATTTACTACGCAAGGGAGGTTGCGGATAACGTGGAGCACACTTTCTTCCACTGTGGTCGCTGGTTAGAAGCTAGAGAGTCCACCGAGGATGCGGTCGGTTCAGCAATAACGCCAGACGACATCGTGGCGCTGATGCTGTATTCACAGTCCCACTGGGATGCAGTAGCAAATTATGTTGAAAAGATTCTGCGGAACAAGAAGAAGGAGGAACCGAGGTAACAGGAGATCCTTTGAGCCCCCCCCCCCTTATTTGTCGAAATCCGGCGAGCCCCAGATGTGAAAACTGTCGAACTACCGAGGACGATGCGCACACATATGTACACAGGGGGTGCACTTGCAGAGCCCAGAGACCCAAGAGACCAAGCCTCTTACAGCTGTCGAAGGCCGACGAGCCCGATGTGCGGCTACATGTAGCAGGAAGCGGCCATTGAGGAAAGAAAGAAAGAAAGCCGTGAGAAAAAAGAAGAGCTCAGCTAAACCCCTAAGCTGGCTTGTGGGGACGGGGGATTAGGCTGGCTCAGCGGCGCATGCCAAGCAGGCAAGAAGGGAGGACGCCGAGGCTCAGCGTAGTGGCGCCTACAGGCAGTGGCCCTGAAGTATTACGAAAGTGGTTCTGGAGTCACTGTCTGGCGCGCGATGGGGAAGGGCGGCGAAAGAGGAGTCGGTTTTAGTGGACAGGGTCCATTTTTTAAGACGAGTCCCACACTACTTCTTCAGGGTGTGCGTAAGTGCATTTCCACCACCTCTATAAGTAAAAAAAACCATTACCACTACCAATTCTGCCACTGCAAGCCCGGATGCGAAAGGAGGAAGAGGCGGAGTAACAACCTCGTTAAAAAACCAGGACTTATCTGACCCGAATGATAGCACTCTGTGAGGGCCCCATGTCAGAGTACAGGCCAAGGGAAGAAAATCCCCGAATATAAAACCAGATCGATTCACCCTGTGGCCGACTGATAGTGTCCTGAACCACGTCAGCGCAGAAGCGGGGGTGATGTTAGCTATCTCTGTCAAGGTGTCAGCTGCAGTGGGGAATCAGAAATCAGCCACTTCGGGCCTTAATCAGGGAGGGTGAAATTGGGTGCAGAGGTCGGAATTTGCACTGTCCGGCACACGAGCCCGCCTGTCCGCGTATCCGGGACCGGTTACGCGTGTGTTGGGCCCCAGAGTACTAGAGTAGGGAAAATTTTTTCGAGGGTGCACCCGTTCCCATGAATCGCGGCCCACCCCGTTTTACATAATGCGCCGGACAGAAAATTGTATGGGGAATCAAACGGATGTAAACAACGGTGACGACTCGGCGATGAAAACGGAAGATAAGATTTTAAAGCGGAATGCAATTGGCAAACCAAACGAGAAAGCTGCAGTGGGGGCACACCTGCATTTTAGAAATTTATTTGACTGCGCCTGCGCTGGAGTGTCAATATATGTGATGTGGAACGAAGAAACCAGCCTTACGACAGAAAATGAGTTTACCAGAAAAAACGGATCAAAGTGAAAGGAAGATGAAGGAAGATAAAGGGGCGCTCGTACAACTTTGAGCTCCAGAAAATTCAATTTTGATCGTGGAGAAATGGGGATTTTTTTATTCGATAAGGGAAATCTTCATTATTCAGAATCACTAAAAACCTGAAAATCAGTTTTTCGATCGTAAGGCTGGTTTCTTCGTTCCATATCACATATATGTTTTCGTTTAATACTTATCATCCTTTCTGTTAGTGACGTGCAAAATGACTTCGGGTCGGGTTTCGGGTTCGCAACTCGGCCTGAAAACCTGAACCGATCTGAAAACCCGAAACCCGACCCGGCCCAACCCGAAAAAATCCCCACCAGTCGGGTTTCAGTTTTAAAAAATTTAGCACATCACTACTTTCTATAAGATCATATGAGTAATGATATTAAGGGTGATAAACAAACAACTTTGAAAATGGCCGAATGACTCTGAAATTTTTCGAAGTCCAAACCCCCAATTTACCCGGCACTGAAATGCACGTATTTAATTTTGAAGTTTGCATTTAGACAACACTTACCATATAGATCTGCCATGATTTAGAAAAGCACCGTTTACTGCATTTCCGATGACTCACCTGCACGCAGTTGTGGTCAGTACGTGCAGGGGACTCATCCGAAATGCAGTTAACGGTGTTCTTTGAAATCACGGCAGAGATGGAGTCCGTCGATGACCCGGAGTCGGTAGAATTATGTGAGATATCTGTTTTTTTTATAGGACACCGATTTCGACTGAAAATAATTATATTCTGAGGTCCAAAATTCAGTCGAGCAGACGAAAAAATTTGAAAGAGACAGCGATTGCTATCAAGTCTCGATAAACCACACTTGTAAACCATTTTTCACACACAACAACGACACTGTTGAAGCTTCAAAAGCTTCATCTAGCATTTTTACGACTCTGTTCTTTATTAATAGAACAATAACTATATGATTCATTTCGGCAAACAGTGCTATTTGATATTTCCAAATTCACTGAGGAAATCACTGTAGGAAATAATTAATAGCTGGGCATCGTGTTTCAATCCGTCGCAACATCAGCACCAGCGGATGGAATGGAACCTTTTAAATTTAGAAAGTAATAATTGGAATGAAAATATATAAATAGGACAATTTTTCCATAAACAAATGTTCAAGTGATTGTTGAAAATATAATTAGCATTTCAAGATACGATGTGGAAATCCATTTAGACGCAATTTTTAAATAAAAAATCTAATAGACAAATATAATAATTATAAATAAATCTTTTATTATAAAATATTCTTTTTGTAATACGCGCACGCTTTGTCGACTTTGAACGTATGTGTAGCGCACGGAAAGATGATAATTATGAAGCGACGTGGGAAAGTTACATTCCACGTCATTGAGCATGCAGGAGAACAGAAACTTCGTTTTTTGTACCGTGCGCGTACACAGCGACGTCGGAAAGTGTTTTTAATATGCTTATATACTTTTTCTACACTTTTGTAAGGGAACTAGCACATTTTTTTTTTCTTGTCACGTTTGTAGGGATGTGCAAAATAGGTGCGGGTCGGGTTGCGGGTTGTCGGGTTAGCCCGAAAACACGCATCCAACCCGCAAACGTGAAATTAATCCAAATATCATTTTTTTACGGAAAGTTTTCCGTAATATATCTCCTATTTCCGTAATATCCGTCAATAGGATATTATTACGGAAATTTCCGTAGCAATAGGTTAGTCTTATGGAAAATAGACTATTATTACGGAAATTTCCGTGATAATAGGCTAATTCTGGCGGAAATTTTTACATGGAAATAGACTATTGTTACGGAAATTTTCGTAAAAGTAAGTTATTCTTACGGAAATTAATCTGTGACAATAGGCTACTGTTAAGGAAATTTCCGTAACAATATGTTTCAAAATCAAACATGGACAGAAATTCTTCTCCCCTTTGCTGCATTATATACTATTTAAGTTTATTGCGCGTTTGCGGGTTGCGAACCTGACACCCGACCCGTCCTGAAGCTATCCTCTACATTACTATATATTTCCGCCAACTTGTGCACGCCATAATACAGGTACATCTCTTGTACTTGTTACAAAAAATATCGTGTGCGACATTTGCAGAAACTAGATAGATTTGACCCGTGTGAAGTAAGCCAGCACTCGTTCTGGAACTGCCTACTTTCCCCACTCGTCGCACAATATACTATTTCTCAACTTTTGCAATAAATTTCCATATCATTTTTTGAAATACTAATTATATATTTACAACAATCAACTGATGTCGTGACAAATGGAAGCAAGATGTCCAGCTGTCAATTATTTCCTGCACTGATTTCCTCAGCGAATTCGGAAATACCAAATAGACGTCGTCTGCCGAAATAAATCATATAGTTATTGTTCTTATAATAAAGAACAGAGTCCTAAAAATGATAGATAAAGTTTATGAAGTTACAAGAGTAACGGTGTTGTGCTTGAAAAATATTTTATAACTGTGGTTTATTGAGGCTTGATAGCTATCGCTGTCTCTCAAATTTTTTCGTTTGCTTCGACCGAATTTTGAACTTCAGAAAATAATTGTTTTCAGTCGAAATCGTTGTCCTATAATAAAGAACGGACATCTCACATAATTCTACAGACTCCGGGTACTCGTCGCACTCAATCTATTTGGTAAGTGTTGTTAAAGGGCGTGTGATACGTTATGATGTCACGAATTACCAACGGAGTATAAAGAATATTCGGCAATCCTATTTTAAAACAAACAAAGATATTAAGTTGAAACTTAAGAAAATGATAGGAAATATGAATGGGCACATCTGTTATGTTTCATTGTTTCAAAATTTTGAAAAAAAATTATTTTGAAAAAAATTTTTTTTCAAAATTTTGAAAAAATGGCACATAACAGATGTGTCCATTCATATTTCCTATCATTTTCTTAAGTTTCAATTTGATATCTTTGTTTGTTTTAAAATAGGATTGCCAAATATTTTTTATACCCAGTTATTAATTCATGACATCATAACGTATCACACCCCCTTAAATGCAAACCTCAAAATTAAATACGTGCACTTTAGTGCCACATTTAAATGCACTAAACCAATATTTTCAGGAGAAAATGAAAATAAAATAATGTTAGCTTAAAATTAGAAGACGTTAAACATCAATTTATAATTGTTTATAACAATTTAATAATCAAATACGAAATTAAGGCATTTTTAATTAGATAGATTTAGCTTTTTTAGTAGAATTAGCTATAAATATTTCATCAATGACCTTCTGCCGTGATAGTTTGCACTGCAACAACAATCGAGTATTATTTAAACAAATTTAATAAACAAATGTATTATTTGGCCATTTTTAAGCAGACAAGCTTCGTTTTTTCAGCATAATTAATAACTAGTATGTAACTAATGTGTCTTGCTATTTTACTTCACACATAGGCATCAATTGTTTATTGTTAAAACAAATTTAGTAAACAAATTAATTATTTGAGCATTTTTCAATATAGAATTTTTTTGATAAAACTACAAATATCTCAGAGATAGTCTATTGCTATGATGATTCGCAGTTAAACAATAATTGAACATTATTTAAACAAATTTAATGAACAAATGCATTGCTTGGCTGTTTTTCAATAAATTAGTTTCGTTTTTTTAGCAGAATTAACTAAAAATATGTCACCAATTGCCTTCTGCAATGACAATTTGCAGTTAAACAATAATTGTATATTGTTTAAACAAATTTAATAAACAAATGTATCGTTTGGCAATTTTTCAATAGATAAACTTCGTTTTCTCCAAAAATTATTGCTTAACGGCGAATCATCATAACAATAAACTATCTCTGAGCTATTTGTAGTTGATTCTGCTGAAAAAACAAAATTTCTATATTGAAAAATGCTCAAATAATTAATTTGTTAACTAAATTTGATTAAACAATAAATAATTGATGCCTAAGTGCAAATTAAAACAGCAAGACACATTAGCAACATACTAGTTATTGATTCTGCTGAAAAAATGAAGCTTATCTACTGAAAAATTGCCAAACAATACCTTTGTCTATTAAATTTGTTTAAACAATGTACAATATTGTCCAACTGCAAATTATCATGGTAAAAGATCTTTAGTGGAATATTTATAGTAGATTATGCTAAGAAAACAAAACTAATTTATTAAAAATAGCCAAGAAATGCATTTATTTATTAAATTTGTTTAAATAATGTACAATTATTGTTTAAATGCGAATCATCACAGCAATCAACTATCTCTGAGATGTTTGTAGTTGATTCTGCTAAAGAAACAAAATTTCTATATTGAAAAATACTCAAATAATTAATTTAACTAAATTTGTTTAAACAATAAAAAATTGATGCCTAAGTGTAAAGTGAAATAGTAAGACACATTGGTAACATACTAATTATTGATTCTGCTGAAAAAAACGAAGCTTGTCTACTCAAAAATAGCAAAATAATGCATTTGTTTATTAAATTTGTTTAAATAATAAACGATTGTTGTTGCAGTGCAAAGTATCACGGCAGAAGGTTTTTGGTGAAATATTTATAGCTAAATCTGCTGAAAAAGCTAAATCTAGCTAATTAAAAATGCCTTAATTTCGAATTTGTTAATTAAATTGTTATAAGAAATTAGGAATTGATGTTTGACGTTTTCTAATTTTCGGTTAACATTATTTTATTTCCATTTTCTCCTGAAAAAATTGGTTTAGTGCATTTAAATGTGGCAAATAAAGGAGATATAACTTTTGTTTACTAATTTGATTATAACAATTTAAATTTTTGTTTTTTAAATTAATACTGCTGGAGATCATTTTTAATGAGTTTCTGCTTCGACATGGACCGTTTCGGCTAAAATAAAAATTTTTTTTATTAAATGGCAGCCTTGAACAGTCAAAATTTTTTTAAAATTTTGTTTATTAAATAAAAGTGTTTTGAAAAAATTTGTCAAAAATGTCCTTCATTCTAACCATGCGGAATTTAATACACTTTAATTTTTTTAAAAACGTCTAAATCGGATGAGTAGTTTAGTCTAAAAATTTATTTGTCCACAGACGCTTTTTTTGCCCTACTGTGCGGCATAAGGGACTAAGCCACATTTTGCTGATATTTCAGGAGAGACAAAAAACGTTCCGTAAAATCTAAATTTGAATCTATAAAAGCAAACATCCTCTCTCGGGATATATCAATATTGAATTGAAGCGTGAAAAGTTTCATTGGAAAATATTATCAGGTTCTGAGAAAATGGAGGGAGAATTTTTTTCGGTCCAGGCGTATATTATCTCAATTTTAGGTCACATCTTATTTTTAATTCAAAGACGCAGAAGCAAAGTAGATTTGGAGCTATGGAGTTGAAAAATGTTGAAAAATTTTGCAAGGACTTGAAAAAACATAAGAAAAAATTACTTTTGTCACAATGTATATTAAAATTTATCTGATTTTTTGAGCGAATAATATAATCTTAGACAAAATGTGACTTAGCCCCTTATGCCGTGACACCCTTCAAATATTCAACCCTCCTAATGATGCTTATCTTTATCAACTCAATATAAGTAATTTCAGTAAACTCTAATTAAGGCATTCTCAGCAAAACCGAATTAGGT
Source organism: Euceroptres primus (assembly GCA_037177015.1). Lineage (NCBI taxonomy): Eukaryota > Metazoa > Arthropoda > Insecta > Hymenoptera > Figitidae > Euceroptres > Euceroptres primus. The sequence goes on from JBAGKK010493933.1 coordinate 8,748, forward strand.
TTAAAAAGCAGAAATGTAAAGAAACATCAAACGAAGAATAAAGTTACGATTCTAAGCTGTTATGAATATGATACTTTTTTCCCCCTTTTTTACACTAAATTGACGACAAAATGACAAAAAACTTAATGTTTGAACATTCCTATAACGTTTTATAAACAATTATTTGAAGAGGAAATACTTAAGTCGTTTTTGCGTAGAACAACTATTATTGAATATTATTATTAACGTTTCTTAAGTAAATTAAATATTTTTAAAAAATTTTATTTCCAAATGATACCGTAACAAAGCAGCTAAATTATTATAAATTGTTCCCTCATAAAGGAAGCTTTGCAACGATAAAATTTTTTAAACTCATTTTTGATATTTCTCGATCTAACACGGCGAGCCTCAACCAACTTCAACCTGAAGGTTCTCGCACTCGCCAATTTTCTGTAAAATATAACTTTTGCATAATCATCTCTGGGGTCCTTTCTTCAAAAACCTCCATTTTGTAAAATTTTAATCTTTTTTTTTTGAGTTTATAAATTCTGTGTATGGAGCATCATTAGTTTTTAAAAGGTGAATAAAAAATTATAATAAAAGAATTTTTTTTAATGAACACCTGTTGTTTTATGAAGGTATAAAGTATTGGCCATAATGCATTATGGACAACACTTATATCTTCATAAAACAACAGGCCTTCATTTAAAAAATTCTTTAAAAAGTGTTGGCCATAATGCATTATGCGAGAAATCGGAAAATTAGAATTTTTTTAAATGTCCGTGTGTGTGTGACAACAATAATCTTTTAAAGATAGCTCGCAAAAGAATTATCACGCGTTCATGAAATTTGGTGAAATTATAGTCTCAGAAAATAGCTAAAATTTAAGATGTTTTGAGCCGGATTTTATAAGAAAAATTTCTTTCGATAGTATATTTTTCTCAAAAATCATTGTAGATTTTTTTACAATTTTGATTATATTGAAGAAAATTTTTTCTAGACTTTTAGATTTTACTAAAATAGAACCCCTCCCCCTAAAAGAATATTGAGGTTGATTGATTAAATATCTTGATACAGCAAAAAGTAAAATTGAAAAATTCGAAATTTTCAGGAATTTTTATCACAATTTTGCCAGTAGTAACAGGCTCTCTATTGTCCATTTTTTCAAACATTGGGTGGTCCTTTGTTGAAATAAATCAATAAAATGTTCACAAATATCTCCAAATAAAAATTTTCATATTTAAGAATTTTTTAATTTTTAATTACCCTCTAATGGACTTCAAGATTTTCGCATTTTTCCAACATGTGTAACAAAAACTTTTTTAATTTTGGGAATGTACTAATACTATAATGGCGAAACTTAATCAATTTGATATGAATTGATTGATCTATATAGAAACCTTCTTTGAATTAAATTATTAAATGAAAAAAATAATTAGATTTTATTATTGTCAATGTCTAGTATTACGGAAATTTCGGTTTTCAACTAGCACACAACATAGTATGGGCCGAGGCTATTGTAACAATAGCAAGTCCCCCCTTTGTGTTGTATCCTAGCTGCACAAAAATTTCCGTAACAATATCTTCGGCCTTTATTATTATTGTTAATAAAAGAACCTTCATGAGGAAGCAAAGTGTTCAAGAATAATTGAACACAAATGCCGTCAACCTGGACTATTCTGAACTCCTGGGATTATTATAACTTTAGGGGAAATAAAAATTTACAGACTAGAGATTTTTATACCAAGATAACTTATGTTACAATCAGCATAGTAGATACTACAGTATAATATGGAATACGTTTACTACTACAGAAAATAATGACCCTAAAGGATTGAAAAATATTATTCATAAATAATATAGGGCAAAGTGGCCCACACGAAATCGGATTTTTTCAAGCTCCAATTTGACGTGTAATCTTTTGTTTAATTAGAATAAAAAACAGAGTATCGTTTGCTAAGCAATTCAAAGAAATTAATCCAAAGAAAAATAATAATTTGTATTTCATAAAAATGCATGTTGTCTGCTACGAAGTGGTGCATATGGAGCCACCGAATTTTATATGTATCAGAAAGAGCGTTAAAAAAGAACTGACAGTAGTTGGTATTTTTATATATACTCTACAAGCTTAAAACTATATTTTTAAATTGATTTACTTAATTTTCAAAGCACTAATTCTTGATATCGTGATTTTTTGGCGAAGTGCTCGTAACCTCAACCACATGCAAAACCCCAAATAAGCTCCAAATCACATTTTCGTTATGTTTTTGAAAGAAGAAGTATTTAATTAAAGCTTAATCAAAATACGTAAAAGCCTAAATGTATAGACTACTATGGTTTAAACTGTATTTCACTGCATAATTATTAAATAATTTCAAATGATTCTTTGTACAACATGAACATCTGTAGGCCACTTTCCTATGCTTACATAAAATTAGAATAAACAAATAGAAAATAATATTGCCAAGATTATAAAATAGAAAAGCATTTATTAAACTTTAAAAATTCGGTGCCCAATAAAAATTGTGCCATCTTTGCATCGTCGGCGCTTCTGATAACATGTAGGCAATATATTACGATCTTTCGTCGAGTTGTAAAAGTAAAAACTAAATTGGATCTGAGACGTGAGGAGAGTGCGTAGATAGACAAGTTCGAATTGGCAGGGGTGAATCGTCATAAGCAGTATTCCTCGATTCCTCCAATAACCTACCCTTGATTCGACCCGACCTTATAAACCCTCACTAAATTAAATTTGCAAGTATCCTGGCTTCTAAAACTGAGAAATAAACAAGAAACCGGAATCCAAACGATAAAATATAATTTCTCATAGAACCACATTTCTTCAATATTGTCTCCTATTAGAAATTGACAGTAAAATATTCATGAAATTTCTAATTTCCTTGAAACTCCACTTCCCGACAAAGAAGGAATGAAACTTTAATGACTCTTGCAGTATTAATTTAAGGAGGACCTGCGTATCTATCCTATTATATAAATTTAGTAATTGCAATAATGATAAAAATAGCAGTCAAGTCTAGGTTCGAGGCAGTAAATCACCGCCAAGTTCGAAAACATACTAAACAAACATTATTCGTTGTAACTAGACTAGATCGACCAGAAAAAACCATTTCAAACATTAAAAATGGGATATCTCCGTTAGTTTATGAGATTACCAAACGTTTTTGAAATTGGGTTTTCAGCATAAATTGAGCGGTTGGGTTCTTGAACAACCTACTTGTATTTTCAGAAGTCACTTTCATTTGTTTTGTACATAACTTCATGAAGAACAAATGAAAAACAAGTGACTTTCTGAAAATACAAGTAGGTTGTTCTTGCAAACAACCGCTCAATTGATATATGTTACGGTCTAAGACCGGAATCGGCCAATGTTGGAGAATGACCGTTAAAATTGTTCACGGGACACCACGAAATAGTCATTCTCAAGGTTCTGCAGAAGGGGCTAATCGTGACGTTGAAGAAATGTTGTCAACGTGGATGCTTGACAATAAAACAACGGACTCCGGTTCGCGCATGACGCTGGCGTTCGAGCCCCGCGGCGCACTGTGGTGCCTTCATGGTATTGTTTTTACGAAAAGTAATAATATATGCTAGTATATTTGATCGCTCTCTGCATTGAAAGGTCTCCATATGAAGCCATGTTTGGATGTGAAGCACGTGTTGGTTTGAATTCATAATTTTTACCAGAGGATGTCAGGAATGAGCTAGAAACTGAAAAAGATCTTGAGAAATTTATCACGCCGGTTAACGGTTAACAGAATTTTACAGTCGATGAACACAATTGCATCATTTGTAAAAAAACCCGACTTCTGGTGCTCATTCCTGCGACAAGTGTGGTAGAGTGGTACACGCGATTTTTGGTGGAACGAGCGAAGATCAAGACGAAAGATTCGGCAGTAAAATAACGTGCTCTGTGTAACATTAAGCTAATAAAATGTTACACGAAAAGGAACAGACTAAGGAAATGTGGAGCATCAAGCCAAAAAAATGAAGAAAACATCGGACAAAAAGCATCCCCTTGCTTTTGTCGGTGCTTCTATGATAATACCAGTATCAGATGTAAATCGTGGTCGCAGTGATCCTCGAAACATACTTGGTATGATTTTTGATGTCGTGGACAATGATTTATACAAAATCGGAACGAAGGAAGGAACTCAGAAACAATTGTATTCTCGGTCGCAGTTCAACAAGTGCATAGAGAAGCTGATAGCGGGAAATGAAGTGGACATGACAGAACGAAGTTTAATAGATATTGCCTCAGAAATGGCACTGACATGTGGGCAAGGATTTAATAAGTGCAATCGTAAAAAGAACTGCTTATCGAAAAAACGGCACTGCAAAGCTAATAACAAGCTTTGCAATCCAAAATGTCATAATAGCTTGGCTTGTGGTAACAAATAGAATTCAATTACGAGAAATTTTTAAAGCTTTATTTTTTCCGTAGTAGCATTTTTAAATATGATTATTTTTAGAGTAAAAATGACCTTTGAATAACCATTATTTATCGATTATTTATTTAAAAGTTCGATGTCTACTTATTGTATTTTCATTTCAAAATTGTCTCAACATAAGATATGTATTTAATATGTTTTTAAAATTATCAGAAATTTAAACATTAATTTTACAAATCGTTGATAATGTTTGATTGAATTTAGGGTAATAAAAGCATTAAAAGATGGGCAAACTTTTCGTCCTAGGAGAAAAATAAAACATGTCACGTTTTTCTCAAGAAAACTACACATATTATTGAATCTTTCCTTGAGAATTCTGCTTTAATTCATTTCATAACCATTTGGATGTACAGTAATGTACTGTGTGTATTGAATAGCTAATAAATAATTAGTGACATGTGTACTCTATGCATACTGACCAAAATAAAATTGATGAATAAATTTTGTTTTTCTGATTGAAAAATAAATGGTTATTTCTCTACAACACGAAATTCCTATGTAGTGTAATTTACATTACATAAATCATATGCAATATAAATGCATGAAATAAAAAAATGAAAAAAAATGAAGCAATACGTGTTTAGGACCATATCACGATCTTCAGAATTTTTAATCTTGAGCATTTGTATGGAAAATCTTTCCTGACTTTTTATTTGGAACTCGACATTCATCATTGGCGGTACACACTTCGGCATTGTTGAGAATTCCCGATCAATGTATTTGTTTATATATAGGACATTATTTCTCAAGTGTACCCACTCAAAAAGTCAAAGTTGTCTGATCTAAGTTACACTTAGGCAAAGTCTTGTGCTATTGGATAGTAGTTTATGAGGAAAAAATGTTGTCATTTGGATAAGTATTAACCGAGGAGAAGGGGGTGAAAGTTTTGGGATTTTCGTGGATATCGTCTATTTCGGTGATTTTTAACTCTTGTAATAGTGATGAAAACAATTTTGTCTAGTACAGTTCCGATAGGGGTTTTCAAGCCTTTTCGATTGGTCCTATGCATTTTTTCAAAAAATAAATATTTGACCTTCAAAAATGAAGGTCAAAATTAAATTTGACTTTTTTTCGAAATAAGACAGGTTCTTCTATTTTTTTTGTCTTAAAAGAAAGCTTAGGTTTTTTCCTATAAGACTGTGTAGATTAGAAAGTAGGATTGAAATTTTTAATTTATGAAAATAAACGTTGAGAATTCAGGTACGCGCATGACGCTGGCGCTCGAGCCCCGCGGCGTACCGTGGTGCCTTCATGGTATTTTTTTTACGAAAAGTAATATATGCTATTATATTTAATCGCTCTCTGCATTTTCAGGGTTGAGTCTGCCATTATTTAAATTCCTGCATTACGTTCACTGACGAATTTTAAAAAAATTTTGAATTTTGGAAAATCAAGTTATTGAATAAGAGGTCAGGTCGAAAAAGTGGTTTTATGGATTAAGTAAAATTAAAGCTCGGAGATTTTTTATGCTGATGTCTGGTCCTCTATCTGCCTTTCTTTCCGCCTTTAGTTCTTTTAGTGACAGTTGTTTTAACTTTGTTTCCTTATTTTCGTTTCTTCTCTTTTAGGAAGTAGTCGCATTCCGTGGCTGAGGAAAATTTCTTAAATGGAAGTCTCCCATCTTCAGTAGGTATAAATGCATGGTATTACAAAGTCCCTTTGATTGTCACTGCAGTATCGAATCTGCTTTTCAGATCTTAAGCAGTGGCTTTGTGATCTTCCTTGCTACTAAAAATGATTTCAGTTTTCTTACAGTACTTCATTGTCCACTGAAATAGGGATGAAGCATCTAGGATGCGATCTTCAGCGGAACATTGTAGGCTAAACCTTGCTGCATTTCGGTTAACATTCGCCCCTATGCCATAACATGATCCCTTACCATGAACGGTAGGATGGTAATGCCACTCAGCTGGAATTCCGAAATCTGCCTTGTGAGTTAGGATATTAGCAAAATTGCTCTTATTCTTAAAATGCTGATCTGCTCCGTCTGAAACGTAGTACACCTTTTGGACTGGAAAATTCGCCTTGAGATAATTCACAATTATTTTGGTATTCTCCTAATTGGCAGGAACTTGTCGCATCAGGGTACACAGTTAAGTTCAAACAATCGCGATAACCATTTAAAATTACCCCTGGATCGTTCGTTAAATATCGCATGTCTATTTCTTTTAGCATTAACTTCACGTTTTCATGGTGAACACAAACGCATCCTGTGTGGGTATCCCTGCCAAAACGCAATGTTTCGATCTGAGTTGTGTGAATTTCATGAAGCCTATTTTAATCTCTT
>JBAGKK010493944.1:0-15481 GCA_037177015.1 Euceroptres primus
ATGTGTTATATATGTTATATATTTAAAAAATATATATATAAAATATAATATATATATATATATAAATAACATATGTATATAAATATATATTTTAAAATACTTACATAAAAAATATATTTATACACTAAATCCAGAAGTATCATTTTTGATCCGAAGTTGGGTCATCATTACAAACAATTGAAAACTACATTACTACTACATAAACATATTTATGTAGTGGTTATATGGTTATCAATTGTTTTTACCTTTTTGATACTTTTGGATTTAGCGTGTCAAAAATACTTGTATAAAAACTATATTTAAAAAATACGCACATAAAAAATATAATTTAAAAACACATTTTAAAAACATTTCTAATTTCACCAATAATTTTTGTCTGTGTAAATGAAATTTTCCTGAGGGGAGAAGTCATCAGAAAATCCGAAGATAGGTAAACTTAGTTAAGAATTCCTCGGTGGATGCAGACGTTTCTCATTTATGCTTTTTCAACCTTGACCTTGACGTCCTTGTCGGAAAAGCAATAGAATTCACGCTTTTCATCCTGAGGACAAGAAAACTTGGAATACATGCCAGTCGCGTAATCAAGTTCTCAAAAAGTGTTGAAACTTGTCGAGAATATAATGTGAACGATTTAGATTCTAAGGCGATTTCAAAATTTACTAGATTTTTAAGAAAGAAAATTTCTTAACGCTTACGAGAAAAAAAAGGAAAATGTTTCATTTAATTTTATTACATAAATTTAAAGTTGCACTTTAACATATTTTTTCAAATGAAATATTTAAATCCACAACTCGCAAGTCAACCTCACAGAAATATTTCAAGAGTCTTAAGAAGCTTTTTCTGAGGTATTCAGTTTGAATATAAATTCCACATTTTCCGGGTTCCGGACAAAGGCTTGGTGTGTGAAAAACTAAAAAAGCAAAGGGGACGCAATTTGCATTCCTTTGTGTTTCGTTTTCCATGTTTAAATCTTCATATTTCCCAGGCAGATGGGTGAGGAATCTAGCGAAAAAGTTTGAAATGAATCGGACAGTCATGGTCGCTAGGTTTTCCATGAGAATGCACATCGACAAAGTAAAAGAAAAATATTTACTCTAATGCAATTTATTTCAGTTCAGAAGGAAATTTTATCTGATTGTGAATTCAACTTTTTTATTTTGTTTTATTTCGCTAATTATTATTAATTAATAATAATGATAATAAAGTGAAATTATTGAATTCAAATTGAAGAAAATGAAGGCTTTTACAATTACCTAGAGGATGCTTTATTGCTCAATGAAATCCTATTCCCAATTCCCTGAGAACATGACACATTTTCTCATTTTGTTTATCCCCCCAGAGATTTGTCGCTATCAATCAAAATTGTATGAAATTTAATTCCAATTCACTTCTGCTCAAGTATTTTTTTTCCTTTATCTCAATTAAGCGAAATTCAGAATCCATTCACCTGATTTCTACAGCATAAATATTGTTTATTTAAAAAAACTTGAATTCCAGTCACTTCAACGATGAAAGGATGAGATGAAATATGAAGCAATTGCTATTCATGCAATATCAGATTCATATTCAAATAAGTCCCTTTAGTGTGCAATAAACGTGTCGCATATAACTTACACTTTACATTGACATTCGAGGTACACCACCATCAGGAAATGCTAATCAATTTTATTCGCCATAACCCCTTGAAAAAAGTATACAAAGTGATAAAAAGAAAATTGTGGCTCTGCATATTTTCAGGGAAATAAATCTTGAAAATTAAAAAAAAAACAGGATTTTTTCTCATTTAGTTTTTTATTATATTTGAGAATACTCGTGTCGGAGTCTTTCATCGACCCTTTTTTCTCCCTCATTTCGTTTTATCCCCCATTTTCCATTTCCTCCAGCCACGAGAAAGATCGTCGTTATGGCCGGCGGTGTTCGAAGACCTTTCAAGGTCGCCAGGTTCAACCCCATCTCGGGAGAAAAGTCTGGGAAAATTTGAGACTTGCTTTAAAAAAATGTCAGTCAAAGGTTCACTTCTCAGAAGAGAAAATTTTTAATTTTTGCTCTTTTAAATACGAGAGAATATTTCTGAATATTTTGAAATGCATCTGCAATTAGGCGAATCAATTTTAAAGTTGATATATTTACTACTTACTAGTAATTAATTTCTATTAATATTTTTTAAAATATTAATCAAGAGGCTTGATCACTCTTGAAATTTGATGTATATGCCTTCATGAAATCTTTGAAATCCTTGAAATCTTTTGAAATCCTTGAAATTTTTTGAATTCCTTGAATGTTTTAAAAAATCTTTGAAAGCTTTTGAAATCTCTTGAAACCTTTGAAATCTTTTTAAATTTCTGAAACCTCCTAAAATCTTTTAAAATTCTTGAAATCTTTTGAAATCCTTAAATCTTTTGAAATTTTGGTGAAATTCTTGAAATGTTTTGAAATTTGTAGGAAATCTTTGAAATACTTGAAATATCTGCAATCTTTCGATATATTTTGAAATTTTTTTGAAACCTTTAAAATTGTTGTGAAATCTTTAAAATCTTTGAGAAATCTTTGCAATCTTTTGAAATCTTTTGAAATCTCTTGAAATATTGAAATCTTTTGAAATCTTTAAAACGTTTTGAAATTTTGAGGAAATCGTTGAAATTTCGTAGAAAATGTTGATGTACGAAATATTTGCAATCTTTGAAATTTTTTGAAATCCTTGAAACATTTTCACATTTTTGTAAATTCTTTAAAATCTTTGAGAAATTTTTAAAATCTCTGCAATCTTTTGAAATCTCTTGAAATATTGAAATATCAAATCTTCAAATATCAATCTTTCAAATCTTTTGAAATCTTTTAAAGCTTTTGAAATCCTTGAAATGTTTTGAAATCTTTGAAAGCTTTTGAAATCTTTTGAAACCCTTGAAATCTTTTTAAATTTCTGAAACCTCCTGAAATCTTTTAAAATTCTTGAAATCTTTTGAAATCCTTGAAATCTTTTGAAATTTTTATAAAATCCTTGAAATGTTTTAAAATTTGTATGAAATCTTTGAAATACTTAAAATGTCTGCAATCTTTTGATATATTTTTAAATTTTCGTGAAATCTTTAACATTTTTGTGAAATATTTAAAATCTTTGAGAAATCATTGCAATCTTTTGAAATCTTTTGAAATATTGAAATCTTTTGAAATATTTATAATGTTTTGAAATTTTTATGAAATCTTTGCAATCTTTGAAATTTTTTGAAATCTCTGCAATCTTTTGAAATCTCTTGAAATATTGAAATATCAAATCTTCAAATATCAATCTTTCAAATCTTTTGAAATCCTTGAAATGATTTGAAATTTTTATGAAATCATTAAACTCTCTACAATCTTTTGAAATCTTTTGAAATCTTTGAAATATTTTGAAATTTTTGTAAAATCTTTCAAATCTTTGAAATCTCTGCAATCTTTTAAAAACTTTTGAAATCTTTAAAATCTCTTGAAATGTTGAAATTTTTTGAAAAGTTTTGAAATTTTTATGAAATCATTGAAATCTCTTAAAATTTCTTGAAATCCTTAAAATATTTTGAAATTTTTGTAAAATCTTTAATATCTTTAAGAAATCTTCAAAATCTCTGCAATCTTTTGAAATCTATGTAAGCTTTTGAAATCTCTTGAAATCTTTTAAAATTGTTTGAAATCGTTTGAAATCTTTGAAATATCTGCAATCTTTAAAATTTTTTTTAAATCCTTGAAATGTTTTGAAATTTTTATGAAATCTTTGAAATCTCTTGAATTTTTTTGAATTTTCTCAAAATCCTTGAAATATTTTGAAAGTTTAATCTTTAAAATCTTTGAGAAATTTTTTAAATTGTTGCAACCTTTGTAAATCCTCGAAAGCTTTTGAAATCACTTAAAATGTTGAAATCTTTTGAAATCTTCGAAATTTTTTGAAATTTTTTGAAATTTTTATGAAATTTTTGAAATAATTAAAATTTCTTGAAACTTTTGAAATTTCTTGAAGTTTGTTGAAATCCTTGAAATATTTTCAAATTTGAAATCATTAAAATCTTTTAAATCTCTGCAGTCTTTTAAAATCTCTTGAAATATTTTCAAATTTTTGTGGAATCTTCAAAATTTTTTAGAAATATTTGAAATCTCTGCAATCTTTTGAAATCTTTGAAAGCTCTAGAAACGTCGAAATCTTTTGAAAACCCGGAAATCTTTGAAATTTTGGTGAAATCTTAGAAATCTTTAGAAGAGTTTGAAATATTCAAACCACTTGAAATTTTTTAAAATCCTTGAAATATTTTGAAATTTTTGTAAAGACTTTGAAATATTTTGACTTTTTTTTTTACTCAAGGGGTTTTTTTTTACACTCTGGAAATCAGTACATGCCTTCGTTATATCTTTGAAATTGCTTGAAATCTTTAAAAAAAATTTAATATTTGAAATCTTTTGAAATCTTTTAAAATCTTTTAAAATTATTTCAAATCTTTGAAGTCTTTTTAAATCATTTGAAATCTTTGAAATTTTTTGAAATCATTTGAAATCTTGAAATCTGGTTAACACTAAAAAATTGAGTGATCAACCCCTCGATTTTAATTAATTTTTTTTTCATTATCTATCTTGAAACACAATGTAAGCAGATAATCGGAGAAAATTTGAGACGTCCTAAAAAAATAAATTTCAATCAACGTCACTTGTCAGAAGAGAGAAATTTTTAATTTTCTAAATTTTAAAGGCAAGGAAATTTTTTTTGAACATTCACGACTACTTCTGCCATTAGACGATTCAATTTTAAAGTTATAAAATTTACTACTGGATATAGTATATTACGCAACATGTGCGTAAAATGCGGTTTTTCACACGCAATCACCACAAGTGATTAAAACCGTAAGCACGAGTTGCATACGATATTTTTTGACACAGTGTGCGTAAAATGCGTTTTTAACACACCCATATCAGTGGGTGTGTAATAAGCCATTTTACGCACTAATATGGGTGTGTAAAAACGCATTTTACGCACACTGTGTCAAAAATTATTTGCTATTAACATTTTTTTAAATTCTAATTAATTTTTTTTCTTTATCCTGAAATACAATTTAAGCAGATAATCTGGGAAAATCAAAGAAGTAAATAGACTTGTGGAGAATAATTTGGAATTCGTATCTCCTAGAACTTGAAATCTCTTTTTCGATTAAACTCGAAACTTGTCGGAATCACGGGCCAAGTTTTTACCTCTCGCTTTCTCATAAATTAACTTCATCCCTCTATGTACCAAGAAGGCTATGAATAATCTAAGCATTCACTATGCGATTGAAAAGAGGAATTGCAAAGCAGTTCCGGAATTTAGGGCAACGAGGGTTCCACTTTTCACTTGACTCCAGTTCTTTAGAAAAATGTGCTAAACTCTTCTTTTCCTCAAGTTAAGAAAAGGATTTTTCTAGATTCCAAACTTTTAGAATCCAGTCTTTAAAAGAAGAATCAAATTTGAGAAGATAAAAAAACGAGAATTTTAATTTCTTCACGCCACTGCAGCTTTTATTTCCTCACTAAATTTCTTTTACATTTTAAAGTACTTGAGGTGTTCAAACACGTTTACTCGCTCCTTTTGAGACCATTAAGTTCACTTTAGAAAGACTCCCAACCGGAAACACGAAAATAAAAAATAAAAGTCAGCAAATCCGTTTATTAAATCTTTTCACATTTTCTACAAAGAAATAGACCAATAACAAACACTGTACAAAAAGAAAATATTTGATAAATGATTATATAATAATAAGAAATTATTATAACAATAATAAATAATAATATTTTAATAATAATATTTAATAATATTTAATTAATAAATATATTTTTTTGTTTCAGGTAAGCGAACTCCATTTTTGAGTCGAGAATTTTTCACAACGACATTGAACCACCATTTGTTGTAACGTATACTTTTGGCATTAAAAAGCCTCTATTATTGCTCTTTTACGATCGCTTTTTCTAAGTTTATATTCCAGTCTTCCCACGTATTAGATAGCTTTAAAGTTTAAAGCTTTCACACTCCTGAGGGAAATAATTTTCAGTTTATGTTTTCCTAAACATACAAGGTGGTGTGAATTTAACAGCCCCTATTAATTCGTAATCCACTTCCTGAAAAGCAGATTATAACGTCAGATTATAATGTCAGATTTGCATGACACTGCATAAGTCAAATTTTATTATCACTAATATAAAATAAAGTTTTTAAAAGTCATTTTTTGACGCTAAAATAATAAGGGATCTTCGAAAATTCTTAAAGGGCTAAAAAACATAGTGCCAGTAGCTTTTAAAGCTAAAAAGAAAATTCGAAAATTTAAATTTCAGGCTAAAATGACACCAAAATGACGTCAATTTGGCACGAAATTCAAAACTCCAGATATTCCATTTTTAGTCTAAATGCTATAAGCAATATTATTTTTAAATATTTAATTATTTAATTCCTTAATTATGTAAGTCTTTGATTTCTGTAAACAATTGCCATTTATTCGGAAAATTTCGAGTGCCAAATAACTATTTCGGTATTTCCGGTTGTGCCTTAAATACTCGGATAGAATCATCGTTCTCACTGCAAAAGATATATTTATCCAAGTTCGACCTTGAACGACAAATGAGGTATTTCTGCATTGAGAGGGCAATGCCATTACACACAAAATAATACTACAGAAATCGTAATAATCTATTTTTGACATAATCGCACTTCCTTCTCTTGTTTTACTTATTTCTTTTAATTTATTTTTTATTTTTATTGCAATGGGATTTAAGGAGTTTCAAAAACACTCGAGTGAAATTTAGTGGATGGAAATAAAAGACTGGCTGAAAAGCACATTCTAAAATTCCAATTACAAGAACAATTTCGTGCTGGATTGGATAGACGAGTAAAGTTTTAATCGACACAGAAATCAAATTTCCAACCACATCCATTTGATTAATCGCTTGGAAATAGGTAGGAATGTAAATAGTTCAATCTGACGTAAGGAGAAAATACAACCTTTCTGATTGACATTGTCAGTTTCAAAAACAACTTAGGTCAAGTGAAAAAAAATTAAGACTAAAAAAAGAATACAAAATATTTTTAAAGAGGTTCCCAATTACAAAAAACTTATCGTCGCAATTTGACATTTCTAAAAATATATTTTTTAAACATGTTTTTAAAAATAACCAATACTGTATCTGACTCCAAAAGTTTTAAGGTAATTTTAAATTATTTAAAAATTTAAGGTAATTTTCTCAATTTTCCACAATATCATTACTAATTTTCGTAAACCAATATTTTCTTGATTAATTTTTTTAAAAATAAAACTTGTAACTAGGTGTAATCCTGAAGAAGGCTCATAGAATGCACCGAAACGTCGTTTGTAACTTTGGTTTTAATCCAATAAATTAAAACTATGAGTTTTGGTTAATAACCTTGAGTTTTTTAATTCTTAACCGCTGAAAAAAGAAACATTAGTTTCTTTTTGGATATTTGAACGATCGAAGAATATTGACTTGTTGATTATTCGTCTTGAATTATCTGAAGTTTGTCATTAAAACTAGAAATACTTCTCAATAAAGTAAAAGAATGCAATGAAATTTTCACAAATAAGGAATAATAGAATAGAAAATAAATATCAGATATAAAAAAAAGTAAAAAAAATTTTAACTTCTGATTAAAAAATATTTTAAATTAGGTAATTTTTTAAATTAAAATCAATCATTCTTTGATTATAGTTTCAAGATTAAAGATCAGGTGAAAATAAAATTGGTTTGCTTTATAACTATAATAATATACGTTATCGAAATTATTAACAATTTAATAATAACAAATAATAATTTTTTGAAAATACATAAAATCCTTTTTTTAATCGTAACAACACAGTTCGATAAAAAATATATAATTTTTGTTAATTTTGTGTTAAAATAAATTTCTTAAATTAATAACAATTCAGCAATAATATAATTATTTTTAGAAAATAATAAAAACATTTTTATACAAAATTTTTGAGAGATCGAGATTCCTTTTTCGACAGATTTTTTTTGTCTTCCTGTGACGATTGACTCTACTTTATCTATTTTTGGTTTGGCAAGTTGGGCTGTTGTTTTTCGCAAGCTTTATTTGAGCATTATCTTTTTTATTGGAGTTTCGATCCATTTTTTGACGTCTTAGCTCTTTTTTCTTTTCTTAATTTTTCCTTTTCTTTTAAAAATTCTGATTTTTAATTAAAATTAATTATTAGACATACATTGTATAATTAAAATCGAAATTAAATATTCGATTTTTTCCTTTTACCTTTGGCCAATTCGCTGTGTATTTACTAAAAACATAATTATACATTTAAAAAAAAACGTTAAAATTTAGAAATAAGCACCATTACCAGGAAACTCAGTTTCCACAAAAAAATATAATAAATTTATACTTTTAATTTAATTATTATAAATGTGCCCAATTTCCACAAAACACTTATAATGATAAACGTTTATATTTTTAACAGGGATGCAGTTACACGTAATTGGAAATTTTCTACGGTATTTTAAGTATTTTACTTATTAAACTAAAGCACTAAACTAAAAGTATTTTACGTAAAATACCTTGAATATGAGAAATAAATGTAGAAAACCTCTGATTGGCTGTCTAATTCAAGTTTTCAATTTCCGCAACAGAGGTGGCGCCCTCATCTAAAAAACAAGATGTAATTTGCATCATGTAAAAAAACTGTAAAAAAATATGTAAACACGCCCGTATAAACCTAACCTCAATCTGTCAAACGAAATTTAGGATCGTATCAAGTCATAAAATTAGTTCTGCAATTACATTTTTTTTTGTATTCAAAAATTATATTATTGATTGATTTCGACTCTCTTATAACTAAAACAGAATTATCTATGCAAAAGACTTGCTTTTCATTACTTTTTTTGGAAGGGTTCTATTTATTATCGGCCCAGCCCTGACAAGCCAAAAGTAAGGTTATGTCGATGGATGTTACGTCGGTGGGTCGATGGAAAACAATTCAAAAAGTATTGCTAAAGTTTTACAGTAAAATGAATTGTAAAATCCTTTGGCAAATCGTTTTCTCCCGTTCTGATTTATATTTTTATCCTTTATTCATTAACTTTTGTTGAGAAATATAAAAGTTCTTACAAGTTACGTCGATGGATAGTAATAAAAATACGCAAGGTTTTTTTGGGCTTTCTTTAAATTTGCGAAGAAAGTTCTTAATATTTACACTTAAAACTTGAAGGGCGAGTAGTGAGATGTTTTTTCTTCAATCCTACGCTAAAATAGGGCCCAAAAAGGTATTCCTAGTCGTCAAACGACAGCTGTTTATGTATCGACTTAACCTCAAAAATATTTTCGAAGACCCTCATATTTGCGTGCATATATAGTGTATATTGTATTAAAATAAAAATATCAAGGATAAAATTTGTCTTTTTTGAGTCTAACTTTAAGATCCTGAAGCATAAATTTTAAAGTAGTTCATTATTTATTTCCTACGTGACTCCAAAAGGCACGTGTGGACATCTCTTAAGCCATTTTTTGGGTATATAATAATTTTTTACTCTTTCTTACACTAATATATTTTAATTTTTACTACGGAAATTATGAGGTCCTAAAATGAAGATCTGTACCAAGTTTTACAATAATGCAACCAGTAGTTTTAATAATATAATCCATGGACACCAAAGTGCCCAGTCTGTGGAGAATTGCCCACATATGAATATGGAAATTGAGGATTCTTGTCTGGAGTACTTCTGTATTTGTCGAGCTAACTACACCACCAAACTATTCCAAGTGCGAGTGGCAGTTCCGAGTGAACCTGGAATAAATCGATAGTCCTGGTGGGATAAAGAGAGATAAGCGTTGTTTACACACGTAAATAAATGCACTTTCGGAAATTTACTCACTGAGAGTTCATATCCGTTCTTGAGAACAATCTTGGGTTCTCGAATTTCCTCGTTGTTGGTTAGCCCCACAAATTTACTTCATTCATAATTATTTTTACTATATTGACTTACAAGATTTCAAAATTATTCAGAGAATCAGAAATTGTACCAAAGAATCAGAAATCTGTACCAATTGGAACAAGTTCTGCACCAGTTTGTATCAGTTTTGTACAAGTTTGGTACGAGTCTGGACAAGTTTGAACACGTTTTGTGCTAATCCTAAATCAGTTTGTGTCAGTAGTCTTTAAAAGTTTGGCACCAGCCTGAACAAGTTTGAATATATGGTCCGAACATGTTTTGTACCAATTGTAATCGGATTTAATCTGTTTGCACAGGTTTGGACATGTTTTTTACCGGATTGTATAAGTTATTTTTCAATTTAAACGAGTTTGAACATGTTTCGCGCCATTTTGAACCATTTTAAAGCCGCTTGTATAAGCTTAAACAACTTTGAACATGTTTTGTACACTTCGGCACCAGTTTAAATCAGTTTGTACAAGCTGAAACTACTTTGAACACGTTTTGTACCATTTGACACCAGTTTAAACCCGATTGTACAAGCTGAAACTACTTTGAACATGTTTTGTACCATTTGTCACCAGTTTAAACTCGCTTGTACAATTTTAAACTATTTTGAACATGTTTTGTGCCATTTGGCACCAGTTGAAAACCGTTTGTACAAGCTTAAACATGCTGTGTACTAGTCTGGACAAAGTATGTACCAGTTTGAATATATACGTACCAGTCTGGACAAGTTACGAACCACTGTAATATGTTTTGTACCAGTCTGAACAAATTTCTTAACACTTGGAACCAGTATTAAACTGTTTGTACTAGTTTGAATGCGTTTTGTACCCGTCTGGACAAGTTGTGTACCAGTCTGGATACGTTTTGTACCCGCCTGGACAAGTTATGTACCAGATTAAATATGTTTGCACCAGTCCGGACTAATTATGTACTAGTTTGAACATGTTTGCACCAGTCCAGACTAATTATGTACCAGTTTGAATATGTTTGCACCAGTCCGGACTAATTATGTACCAGTTTTAATATGTTTTTTACTAATCATAATGTGTTTTGTATCAATTAGAACCAGTTTTAAACAATTTTCACAAGTCTGAACAAGTTATGTACCCGTGTAGACTAATTTTAACATGTTTTTGTACAGGTTCGAACATGTTTCGTACCGATTGGAGCCAGTTATAAACTGTTTGTACAAGTTTGAACATGTTTTGTACCAATTTTAATTGGTACAAAATCTTGGTTACCAATCTAGCGATGTTTTGTGCCAATTTGAACAAGTTGTAAACCATTGGTACAAATTCTGCACCAACATGAACATGTTTTAAATCAATTGGAACAAATTAGGTACCAATCTGTACAAGTTCTGAACAACCTTTATAGTTCCGAAAAGTGGAAGTTTGTCTGTTTTACAGTTTAGTCGAATACAAGGTAGGATTTTTTAAATTTTGTTCAATATTTTGCCAATGGTGGATTGATTTTTTTTTATTATCAGATGTCGGGATGATCTCGAGGCCTTGGATCGATCTTGGCCCAGTATTTCATCCATCCACGGATATTGTTTGTTCGAGATTTAACGGGTGAGATGACCTTCCATCCATTGTCCGCCCATTTTCAGCTCCACCACGAGTGCTGAGCTGTGGTCGAGGCAACTGAAGGGGGAGCACTGTTCGAAATCGATGCAACGGCTCCAGCGAAATGCCCGAAAGCACGAGGAGGACTGGAAAGAGGTCAAGGCCTTGCAGATTGACCTTCTTCCTCCTGCAGAACCTTCGTCTGAATCCCCCAAAAAGTCATTTATGAAAAACGAGCTCTTCGTCTGATACAAATCACGTCTTTCCTTTGTCTCTTTCTTTCCGAGCAGCAAGAAGTGCGGTAACATTTTTCTAAAATTTCCAATTTGTAGAAGAAGAATTAATTGGATAAAGTACCCCAATGTCTATTTAAAATTACCCTAGAATCAAGATACTCGATACACTTTTAGTTTTTACAATTTAAGGACAATTTTGTTCAGTTTTGAGTCTGAAATACCCACTATCGGTAAAGTAGATCGGCTACTAAAGCCTTTACCATTAGAAATCTTTCTATTCTCACTGCCGTCAAATGGAAATACAAATAAAAAATATCTTCTCATTGATAATGAGAATTTAAAAATAAATGACAAGGCAATCTAGAGTTTGAAAAAAAAACTGATACTTTAACATCTGGTCATCTGTAAACGCGAAATAAATTGCATTTGAAATTGGAAACGAAATTGTTAATTGGTCCATCAAATTGAATTCTACCCAACGTTGAACAAATATTAACAACACAGAATCCATATCTATAGAAAAGAAATTCCAAAAATAAAAGTTCTGGTAAAAGAATGTGGAAAAGTCTAATTTTGGGGAAATCTCGATCTGATTAGGATCGTTGAAGAGGATATTATGGCAGATTATGGACACTTGCTCGTTTACAGCTCCAATATTGGGCATTAGTGGCAACGTACTATAAATTAATAGCAGGGATGTGGCGAGCCCATCAATTTTGTTACGAGTTGGGTTAGTGACGTCAAGCGTCGACGATGCCACTCGAAAGCAGCGTCGCTTTGGTAGGGAAAACCATCGTTGACGTCATCGACTCGAGAATTTATAAACAATTCAAGAAACCGATTCTTGATTTTCAACGCAAAACTGAAATAGCACCTGGTCACGTGACTTCTCGTTTTCTCGTTGTTTACGAAGATCCTAGCGTGAAACGTGAATGAAGCAAAGGAACCGTATGAATGAAACGCTAGTCGCTCTTGGGGCAGATTACTTACATCGCGTGAGCCAGTTCAGGTGAAAGTAGACCTCACAGTTCACCTGCAATTTATTTTCTCAAGCCACTGAATTGGAAAAAAGTTTTGCTTCAAAAATTTTTTTTTACATCATTTAGTTTTTTTTTTTAAATTAAAATTACTGAGGGGTTGATCACTCAATTTTTGAGAGTTCACCAGATTTCGAGAGATTTTAAAGATTTCAAAAAATTGCAGAGATTTCAAAGGTTTTAGAGATTTTACAAAAATTAAAAAATATTTCAAGGATTTCAAAAGATTTTAAGAAACTTCAAAATATTTCAAGAGATTTCAAAAGATTGCAGAGATTTCAATAATTTGAAAGATTTTATAAAAATTTCAAAGATTTCAAAAGATTTCAACATTTCAAGAGATTTATTTCAAGGATTTTAGAAGATTTTAAAATTTCAAGAGATTTCAAAGATTTCAAAAGATTACAGAGATTTCAAAGATTTCAAAAGATTGCAGAGATTTTAAATATTTCACAAAAGTTTGAAATATTTTAACGATTAAAAAAGATTTCATAAAATTTCAAAAGATTTCATAAAATTTCGAAAGATGTCAAGAGATTTCAAAAGATTTGAGAAAGTTCAATGATTTCATCAAAATTTCATAACATTTCTAGGATTTGAAAAGATTTTAACATTTCAAGAGATTTTAAACATTTCAACAGATTGTAAAGATTTCATAAAAATTTCAAAACATTTCAAGGATTTCACAAAAATTTCAAAGGATTTTAAGGATTTCAAAAGATTTCAAGAATTTTAAAAGATTTCAGAAGTTTTCAAAGATTTCATAAGAATTGTAAGGATTTCAAAAGATTTCAAGTAATTTTAAAAGATTTCAAGAGATTTCAAAAGATTGCAGAGATTTTAATGACTTCAAAGATTTCATAAAAGTTTAAAAACAATTCAAGGATTTCAAAAGATTTCAGCATTTCAAGAGATTTCAAAGACTTCAAAAGATTGCAGAGATTTCAAAGATTTCTCAGAGATTTCGAAAGATTTCAAGAGATTTTCAAAGATTTGAGAAATTTCAATGATTTCATAAAAGTTTCAAAACATTTTTAGGATTTGAAAAGGTATCAACATTTCAGAAGATTTCAAACATTTCAAAAGATTGCAGAGGTTTTAATGATTTCAAAAATTTCACAAAAATTTCAAGAGATTTTAAGAGATTTCACAAAAATTTCAAGAATTTTAAAAGATTTCAGGAGGTTTCAGAAATTTCACAAAAAATTCAAAAGATTTCAAGGATTTCAAAAGATTTAAGAGATTTCAAAAATTTCTCAAAGATTTTAAAGATTTCACAAAAATTTGAAAATATTTCAAAGATGTCAAAAATTTTCTAAGATTTCATAAAAATTTCAAAACATTACAGGGAATTCAAAAGATTTCAACTTTTTAAGAGCTTTCAAACATTTCAAAAGATTGTAGAAATTTTAAAGATTTCAAACATTTTACAAAAATTTCAAAAGATTCCATGAATTTTAAGAAATTTTAGGAGGTTTTAGAGATTTCACAAAAATTTCAAAAGATTTCAAAAGATTGCAAATATGTCAAAAATTTCTCAAAGATTTTAAAGATTTCAAAAGATGATAAGGATTTCAAAGATTTCATAAAAATTTCAAAACATTTCAAGGATTTCAAAAGATTTCATTATTTCAAGAGATTTCAAAAGTTTCTCAAAGATCTTAAAGATTTCACCAAATTTTCCAAATATTTCGAAAGATTACAGATATTTCAAGTTTTCAAAGATTTCATACAAATTTCAAAATATTTCAAGAATTTCACAAAAATTTCAATAGATTTTAAGGATTTCAAAAGATTTCAAGAATTTTAAAAGATTTTAAGAGGTTTCAAAGATTTCATAAAAATTGTAAGGATTTTAAAAGATTTCAAAAGCTTTCAAAGATTTCGAAACATTTCAAGGATTTCAAAAGATTTCAAAAAATTTCATAAACAAAATAAAATTTCAAAAGATTTCAAGAGATTTCAAAAGATTGCAGATATTTCAAAGTTTCTCAAAGATTTTAATGATTTCACAAAATTTTGAGAATATTTCAAGGATTTCAAAAGATTACAAAGATTTCGAAGATTTTATAAAAATTTTAAAACATTTCAAGGATTTCAAAAGATTTTAATATTTCAAGAGATTTCAAAAGTTTTTCAAAGATTTCATAAAAATTTTAAAATATTTTAAGAATTTCACAAAAATTTCAATAGATTTTAAGGATTTCAAAAGATTTCAAGAATTTTAAAAGATTTTAAGAGGTTTCAAAGATTTTATAAAAATTTTAAGGATTTTAAAAGATTTCAAAAGTTTTCAAAGATTTCGAAACATTTCAAGGATTTCAAAATATTTAAAAAAAATTCAGAAAAACAATAAAATTTTAAAAGATTTTAAGAGATTTCAAAAGATTGCAGATACATATTTCAAAGTTTCTCAAAGATTTTAAAAATTTTACAAAATTTTGAAAATATTTCAAGGATTTTAAAAGATTTCAAAGATTTCAAAAGATTACAAAGATTTCGAAGATTTCATAAAAATTTTAAAACATTTCAAGGATTTCAAAAGATGTTAATATTTCAAGAGATTTTAAAAGTTTCTCAAAGATCTTAAAGATTTCACAAAAATTTCCAAATACGATGTACGTACGATGCGGACATTTTTAATCAATCATTGAATGATTTTGTTAAAACGACGAAAGCGTTCTTTTACACGTAAGTT
>JBAGKK010493955.1:0-15480 GCA_037177015.1 Euceroptres primus
TTATTTAATATTCTGAATATACAAACATGAATTTCTTTTTAATTTAACATTAAAATAGTTTATATTATTGAAGAAGTTCAAATAAAGGTTTTTCAACTAAGCCCTAGTGATTAATGCTTTTAGGGAAAACATTTTTATATGTTTCCAAAAGTAACATTAGGCTAATTTATATAATGAAATGTTACTGTTAGTTAAACGAGAGCATTGGTTTTAAATCTATGATCGAATCGATTTCAAATCAGGCAGGCAGTGCAACATTAAGTCACAGAATCAGTCGTCTATGACATATATTGTTTTTCAAAGGAAATAAAAAGACACGTGTTTTACCGTTTTGAGAAAAAATACATTTTCACAAAGTTATGAGTGTTTGAATTTTAAGCTTCTTAAAAAAAACAACTTTTTGCTTTAAACTTTTATAACTTTAGATTTAATTAAGATATTTGAGTTTTCTGTTCTGATTATGGTGAGGTTTATTGGCCTCTCTCAAAATCCGCCAGAAAATTAAAAAAATATTGAAAATTCGCAGGATGGCGACGATTTTTCTGAAAAAATTAAAAAAAGATTTTCTCAAAAACTGCACCTTGTTTTTTGCCCAAATTTTTTTGATGAAGTGGTACTCACATGATTAAAAAAAAAGATAAGTTTCATGCGGGCTAAACTACTTTTGTAAACAGAAGAATTTTTTTAATGAAATCGAATTTTCGAATTTTCCTTACAACTGACGAACGAAGAACGAAGAAATATCAATAAAAAAGTTTGATACTTTAAAAAAATTCTACGCAATAGACCTCTTAATCTTTTATATTCTGCATCGTTTGCGAGAAAAATTCGAAAATGTGATTTTGTAAAAACAGAAATTGTCCTGGACTCAAAAATGGTTTGGCCAATAGAAAACTCGCTGGATAGTTTCCTTACGTAAATATAATTTTTTTAAAAATATTTGAAAAAATTAAAAAGATGGGTTTTTCAGTATAATCGATCTTATTTTTTAATTGAATTCTGCAAACATAAAATGGTGATTTCATCGAAAAACCCATCTGTTTAATTTTATCAAATATTTTTTAAAAATTTATGTTTACATCAGGAAACCATCCAGCGAGTTTTATATTGGTCAAACCATTTTTGTGTCCAGGACAATTTCTGTTTTTACAAAATCACATTTTCGAATCTTTCTCACAAAGTAGTTCAGCCTGCATGAAACTTATCTATTTTCTTCATCACATGAGTACCAATTTAACAAAAAAAATTTGGCCAAAAAACAAGGCGGGGTTTTTGAAAAAATCGTCTTTTAATTTTTTTCAAAAAAACCATCAAAATTTTACGAATTTTCAATATTTTTTAAAATTTTCTGATGGATTTTGAAATAAGCCAATAAACCTCACCATAATCAGGAAAGAAAACTCAGATATCTTAATCGAGTCTAAAGTTATAAAAGTTTAAAGAAAAACAACACGTTTAGAAAATGAATTTTTTAGAAAAAGAAGCTTAAAATTCAAATACTCATAACTTCGTGAAAATGTATTTTTTCTCAAGACCGTAAAATACGTGTCTTCTTATTTCCTTTGAAAACAACATATTTCATAGAAAACCGATTCTGTGACTTGAAGTTGCACTGCCTGCCTGATTTGAAATGGATTCGGTGCTACGTAAAATAAATATTTTAAGTTCAACTAATCCCTAGTGACTAAAGTGTGATATTAAAATATATATGAATTTATATTTTGTAAACGAAATGAGATCACAGAGTGCTATGGTTAAACGAGGTATATTTTACCTTTATCGTATTAACATTTCTACATTAACAAGTTTTATTTAGTTACTCAATTTTTTAATCTCTTGATCAATGACTTCTGCACTTTTTCGTGCATTTTCTAAGATTAAATTTAAGTTGCTTGCTCACTTTGCACAAATGGGACAGGAATTTTAAAATTCATAATATAACATATAAGCAAATCACCTTATGTAACATTTTTGGAAAATTAAAATCGTTTTTCATTAAAAGTTTAAAAAATTCTCGGTCAAGAAAAAAATTTCCAGCCATTTCCCGGTTTTTCCAGGTCACAAAAAATTCCCGGTCGTTTCCCGGTTTACCGGTCCAGCGGCCACCCTGTATAGGTCCCAATGAAACAGAGAAACTACATATTGTACACATTTATACTGATAATTTTTTCAAAAATCACGTTTTTAACGAAAAAAAAATTGCATTTTCAAACAAAATCCGCAAATTTACAAAATTCAAAGTACAATTTCAAAGGAACAATTCAAGTCCGATTTAATGAAATTTACCGCACTTTGTAGCCATGGATATCTACTTTAACGTGTCAAAGTTTCAACTGAATCGAATATATAAAACAGTTTAGATTCGTAATTGGAAAATTCACTCTGATTCACTTGGGTTTTTTTGACGCGGTTAATTAGTTATTAATTCGATAGTGACAAATATAATAATTAATGTACCACTACTGCACTTAATGTAATAAGTAGAAGTGAACATAATTGTTTTCGATAAAATATTTAATATATACATATTAATATTAATTACCCCGTTCACAGTACTTATTTATGAGTCATCTATTTGAAAAAATTATCATAAATATGTACAATACGTAATTTTTCTGTATCATTGGGACCTATAGCTACTATATAAATAATCAATGTTTGGAGTTTTTCAGGAAAAATAAAAAACAAGCATTCGAATTTTTGGATATCGCTAAAAACGATTTTTTGCGATGTCTCGTAAACAAGAGTTGATTGAGCAAAATGATAGACATTTTTGGATTCAGCGGGCCCAAATTACCCTAGAAAAGTTACTGTCCACCCTGCAGCAAAATGGCTCTTGACCAGTGTAATTTATGTCCAACTGACATCCTGTGCCAACTCTAAAACAAAATTTATGGAACTTCTATTATCTCACTGAGATTATCTAAAGGAAATTTCCATCAAAGTCTGATTTAAAACTATTAAAGTTTAGCACTCAGCAGATAAGTCTGCGCTGGTTGTCAGAGGCAGGGGGTTATTTCTATGGAGAAGAGAAAGAGAGGAATGAGAGGCTCTCGTGAATTCACAGTACTATATAATAGGCGACAAGCCGTAAATGCGAGAGACACTTTGTATGCGGGGGTCGGAGAGAAAATCGCTAGTCATTATCCGGAAAATATTTCTGATCCACGCCGAAGAGCCGGAACTAGCGCAAAAGGGAATCCAATATCGACAATTGTTCGTTAACGGCAGGAAAAGCGGCACTGAACAATTTACTGGAGGTACGAGTGATTGTTGAGAGATCACCGATTGTGACAATTGTCGTCATTATTCTTCAAAAAACTTACAAAGGCTTTACACACAAAAATAATAATTTACTTCTGACATTAATATATATTATGGAAAATGCGGAAGGTTCTGTGTAAAATTGCCATTAAAAATTGTGTCATTTTTTTAAAGATAAATATCTCATGTTAAAGAAGAAGGGTTTGGGCTATAGTCTCGCGTTTTCTAGGTTATTTCGCTTGCGGGACCGTACATAATCCAGATATAAGCTCTAAATGCGGTAAACCTCCTATTTAGACACTCCTGTTGACTCACGCCGTATATTTTTGGATTCGGCGTGTTTTCGTATGAGCGAGCGCTTTTGCTGCCGCGCGAGTGCGGATGTATACATACGCATAAAACGCATACGTGCGTTACATCATACGCGGTGATTACACGGCTGTTGCTTTCACGCGACAGCATGAGAACAGGAGGTTTTCACAAAATATAAAAAAATCAAAACCATCCAAATACCAACGTAGCAAGAAAACAGAAGGAAAAAGGATTTTCGAGTTAAACAAAGCGCGAGAGCAGTGCCCTCTCATGAAAACTCAAGATACTTCTCAGCCCTGCCTTAATCGTAAGACAGCCATCAAGTACAATAATTTAATTACAATTTTTGCAGTAAAATTTTTTTTTATGTAAAAAATAATAACTGCAAAGCGAGATTGTATTTGTGAACTCTAAATCATTTACCGACACTAAACTGAGTGGATAGGATAATTAAAAAACACGGCACTTGAGTTCACGATATTTAATTCATAATAATTGCCCTTGGGTATATATTTGTTCAATAATAATCGATAGAGTCAAAACAAGTCTGATGAAATGTCAAAATTATAAATTGTATTACAGTCGAGATTGTAATACAATAGAATGTAATAGCAATAGGCAATAGGGTGGTCAAAAAATGCATTGAAAAATTTTTTTTCGAATTTTCATGCTCTCACTCTCAAATTTGTTCGAATTTACAAAAAAATAAATGCGTTTTAAAAAAAAATGATATTAAGAGGTTCCGCAAGCCCCATGAAGTTTAACACGTATTTCCGATAAGAAAAAAAGATGTTTTTGTAAATTTTATTCAGAATCGTCAATATTAGGTGAATCAAGTTGAAACTCAACATTTTTCTTCACAATTAGCCATAGAATACTAATTAAAAGTTACTCTTTAAATATCACCCCCATAAGTCTGTTTTATAGGGTCCCAAAGAAATCCCATAAGTGAAAAACTGGGTTTTGCGAGCTTTTGCAGCTAATTATTATTTTTTTGTAGTTGTTCTCAGTACAAATTGTTTCTACTACATAAAATATTACTTTCTACTGATAATTAGATGTTTACATAAATTGTTTAAACAATTTCTTATTATTTATAGCAATGTTCTTTTAGAATAGAGTTAGAAAGTCGCGGTTTTTTCCAAATTTTTCAACATTTTTTCATCTTTTCATTTAGAGCGAGGCAATAATATGGTAAAGTTGACAGAAATAATTGTTTAAACAACTTATTATTATTTATAACAATATTTTCTTAGAATAATGATAGAAAGTTGCGGTTATTTCTAAAATTTTACACTTTTTGCCCACTTTTCAATTAGAGAGAGGTAGTAATTAATTCAAGTTACCAAAAATAATCGTTTAAACAATTTATTACTATCTTTAATAATAATCTCTTTGAATAATGCTAGATAGTTGCGGTTTTATCTGAAATTTTTAATTTTTATCCACTTTCCACTAAGTGAGGTAATAATTAATGTAAGTTAATAAACACAATTGTTTAAAAAATGTATTATTATTTATAACAATATTCTCTTAAGATAATGCTCGAAGTTTGCGGTTTTTTCCGAAATTTTCTACCTTTTGTACACTTGTCAATTAGAGTAAGGTAATAATTATTTCAAGTTAAAAAAAATAATTGTTTAAACAATTTATTACTATTTTTAATAATAATCTTTTTAAATAATGCTAGAAAGTTGCGATTTTTTCTGAAATTTTCAACTTTTTGTCTACTTTTCACTTAGAGTGAGGTAATAATTAACGCAATTTAGCAAACGTAATTGTTTAAACAAATTATTGTTTATAACTACCTTCTCCTATATTAATGCTAGATAGTTACGCTTTTTTCTGAAATTTTCAGTTTTGCTTTAACTTTTTAGTTATGAACAAATAATAAATGAACATTAACAAGAATCAGTTTTTAAATGGAATTCTTTTTCTTTCAAAGCAAAGTATTTTTACTTCTTTGCTAATTTTAAAAATATTAATTTAAATAAAAAGCCTATCTTACAGTAGAGATAATAACAAAGAATGGAATAATAAGGAGTAGGTGGGAGGAGTGAGTCTGTAAATGACTTGTAAAAATTTTGTTTTGAATATTTGAGAAAAAACCGTTACTTTCTAGCATTCCTATAGGAGAAGATAGTTATTAATAATAATAATTTATTTAAACAAATGTGTTTGTTAAACTGAATTAATTATTAACTCATTCTATGCGAAAAGTGAACAAAAAGTTGAATATTTCAGAAAAAACCGCAACTTTCTAGCATTATTCAAAGAGAATATTATTTTAAAAAATAATAAATTATTTAAACAATTATATTTGTTAATTTGAAATAATTATTACCTCACTCTAATTGAAAAGTGGAAAATTTTAGAAAAAAACCGCATCTTTCCAGCATTATTCGAAGAGAATATTGTTATAAATAATAATAAATTGTTTAAACAATTGTGTTTGGTAACTTGTATTAATTATTACCTCACGAAGTGAAAAGTGGGCAAAAGGTTAAAAATTTCAGAAAAAAGCCATTAATATCTAGCATTAATATAGGAGAAGATATCTATAGACAATAATTTGTTTAAACAATTCATTTGCGAAGTTACATTAATTATTACCTCACTCTAAGTGAAAAGTAGACAAAAAGCTGAAAATTTCATAAAAAACCACAACTTTCTAGCATTATTCTAAGAGAATGTTGTTATAAATAATAATAAATTGTTTAGAAAATTATTTTTGTCAACATTAATTGATTATTGTCTAGCTCTAACTAAAAAGTTGAAAACAAGTTAAAAAATTCGCAAAAAACCGCGACTTTCTAAATCTATTCTAAGAGAAAATTGCTATAAACAATAATGAATTGTTTAAACAATTCGTGTAAACATCCAATTATCAGTAGAAAGTAATATTTTATGTATTACAAACAATTTTTACTTTTAAAAAACAGCAAAAAAATAATAATCAGCGCCAAAAACTCGCAAAAGCCAATTTTTCACTTATGGGGTTTTTTTGGGAGCCTATAAAACAGACTGATGGGGGTGACATTTAAAAATTAATTTTTGATTCGTATTCTATGGCTAATTGTGGAGAGAAATTTCGAGTTTTAACTCGATTCACCTAATATTGACAATTCTGAATTAAATTTATAAAAACGTCTTTTTTTCTGATGAGAAATACACGTGTTAAATTTCATGGGGTTTGCGGAACTTCTAAATATCATTTTTTTTTTTTTCAAAAAAAGGCATTAATTTTTTTGTCGATTCGAACAATTTTTGGGTCTGAGAGCATGAAACTTCGAAGAAAAAATATTTGGACCACCCTAATAGACAATGTAAGTCTCGACTTTTATTTTTAAACATAATATATATTCTTGGTATAAATCTTAAAATGTAATGGATCAGTTACACATTTTGAATCCTTCGGCCGACAATAAAGTTTCATTAAAATCAGAGGCGGACACTGTAGGTTCTACTTTTATATTTATATAAAGAAACCACTATAGCCTTTGTGGTCTGCCGGATCACAATATTTCAGATTAATCCCCTGCTTCATCGTCGTTCACATATCTCCAGCTTATCGATAAAATATCTTGCAAGAGATTGTAAATTCGTAGATTTGCACTGCAAGGTTACAAATCTTATTTACGAGAGATACCTCACAAGCAGGAAATTTGATTTTGCATTTATTTCCCTCTCCACAGACTCTTTTTTAACCCTTTTTCACAAGCTTTATTGTCAAAAACATATTATAAAACGATTTCTGTCAAAAAATATTTTGACATTTTTGTCTGACTATGCACATCCTTTTTCTACTGACAAATACCTCTATTCTACGCACATGTCTGTTAGTAATATTATTATGTTAATATTTAAACACACTTTTTTTATTAATTTATATAATACGTCACATCTACTTTAGGTAGGAAATTTAATTCCACATAAATAACATCTGAAAATAATTGCTAACCAATTAAGGTGATGTATAGCCTCATGTCATATTCTTTGTATAAAAGAGTCTTTCAGTTTGCACGGGAAAAGATTCTTTATGCTTTTCCATTACTCTTTTGACACAATAGTTTCCTGAAGCAATTACAAATTTTTCATCGTGCAGACTGGAGATGTCCGTACCATTACTCATTTCTTTTCCGCAGTTGTTTGATGCAAACGAGTGCAAGGCTTTAATTTTTTATTTTTTCTGAAAGTGCCACTCGTGTGAACGATGAAATATGCAGCTGTGAGTCATAATAAAAGTGGTATTGCTCCCCTTGCAAGCATATATCACTCGAGAAAAATAAGTTCTTATTGATTACTGACCTGCGACAACCATCTGGCTCACTAGACATTATACTCGTCTACTTCATTCAATCCTGACCTCTTATCAATCAGAAATTAAAAGTAACTAAGAATCTGGGATCTCGTACACATTAATTCTTTGAAAATTTTTGTGGGGTAGAGAATTTCTAACATAATGTGGACAATTTAAGACTATATATCGTACAACATTAATTCTTTGAAAATTTTTGTGAGGCAGAGAATATCTAACATAATATGGACAATTCAAGACTATATTCAACGATGAGAAAGCCTTATAATAAAAACTGTGATAACTTCACAAACAAAAGCAATAACAGAAATAACATATCCAAAAATCAAAAGAGGAGAACCATGCCTAATTATTTGAACAAACTGCAATTTGTTTTTCACGCAAGAAGGATTATTTGCAAGTCCGGAACGTGAATCATTAAAATAATAAATCTTCCACCATTTCTGAATTACACCTGTTTCTGTCACTCTTTGCACGAAATCGTCGATGGCTTTCACATAAGGAGATCCTGGTTCGAGTACTGTAGCACTCAATGTACTAGTCAAGTGTTCATCCATGATTTTGACAACGGGCTGACCGCAGTTGTCCTGTATCTCTCGAAGAATCATTTGGATTTGATCCTCTCGTAGAATGCATGCCACGTTTTTATGTTGAATTATTTGATTAATGCATTTTCTACTAGAAACATTGGCTTTTGTAGCTTTCTCTAATAATTTCTCAACATTGCTATCACTTGCAGAGTGCATTAAGTGATAAAAAGCACGTCCAATAATGGGTTTTAGATCGGATTTTATAACATCTTCAATGTTTTCGAATCGAAACGATATCTCTTTTTGTGTATTGATACTCGTGAAAGCAGTATACATAAAGGAAGACCAGACAAAGAAGGCCCAAAAGATGAAAAAAAAGAGGATTCTTTCTGTCTGATTACGAGGTTCTTGAGAAATAGACATTCCGAACATCATCTGAATTATGTTTGTCAAACGCCAGTTTTGAGGCTCAAAATGAAAAAGATAGGAAATAATCCAAACAAATAAGGGTAGACTGAAGACAATGATTACATTCCATATTTTCCAATTGGTACTCAACTTCGAAGATCTACCTGGCAAAAATGGAACAACCAATCGCATGTGGTTTTTCCCAATACCTTTACTCCATTCGTAAAGTTTATTGTCACAACTTGAAAATCTTCCAAATTCCAGACCCACAAATTGAATCTCGTTGTTCTTTAAACTGTGGTACATGTTTGTGCTGCCGTTTTTATAACAGCTGAAATTTCCCCTAATTGTAGTATTTTCAGGTATCCGTAAGGAGAAATTCATGTGTTTTGCTAGAGCTGTTACTTTTAAAACCATTGGTCCAAAGGCTTCAGAGATATGATGCGATTCATTATATTTTAATAAAATTTCAGGTGGATAATGAATGTAAGCCACTTTTAGTTGATATCCATGCAAATTAAGAAGCTTGTTTGGAAACCAGGATGTTTCTGCATCTGGATGATCTTGATTCTGAATTGTGAAAATTTCATCAGTAAATGGATTTAAATAATAGATCGTAGCAATTTCTTGTTGGTAATTCAGAAGCAGATTCTTCTTCTCATCATCCAATTTCGTAAGCTCTAAAATTGTCACATCTAAAAATTGTTTGGTCCATAAATAACGAAGTAGTTTCACGTAGTGATGCTTTTCATTTCGCAAAATTATAATCAGACACTTTGGACGACTTCGATTTTCTGAAAGTTCATTCATGAACTCGATTAAATCAATCAGTTTCTGATCATCATATGGGGAGAGAATCATCACGAATAAAGATGTTTTAGGATTGAAGAATAATGGTGTTAAGACCAATTCCTTAGCTTTTTGAACTGTTGCTTCTAGGTAGCTTATTTTCCTGGTTGGAAAGCTAGAAATGATTTGTTCAGCTGCGTCTTGGATAATTGGATGCAAATACCTTTTATTGTCGTTGAGAAGCAACACAACCTGATATGTTCGAGCATCAAGTTTTACGTATTTTATGAAGGTCGTTAACCAGATTTTCTGCTTGGCAGTCGAATGGTTAAGGAAACTTAAGAAGAAAAGAATCCAGACGATATTTTTCGAAAGTAACATTATGAATTTTTTTCAACGGGTATTTTTAAGACTTTGGAAAAAAGATCCTACTCGTCTGAAGACGCTCATCACACTGCTTAGACCTTAGACTAACCTTCATTAAGTCATAAAATATTGAACAAGGGGTAATATAATAGTCAGGACATGAAATATCAATTTGACACTGATGTGTTTTTCGTTACGAATAGAAGTGTGCTAAAACAATATAAGGCTATAAATCATTTACTGAAGGCAAATGTATATACTTTTTTATGCTTTCTGCTAAAGTAATATTTGCCAAATGGGTTTTCGAAGCGTAGCTTCATTTTATATTTATTCTGACTTCCATTAACGATGTCTTTTGTTTACTGGGTCAATTCTGAAATGAGGCGATATGTGACAATAAGTGTACATCGAAGAAGTATCGACTAAATTTTTTCTTAGAATTAAAAACTTATAGATTCATTGATTATTAACTCTTGATTGATTTGGAGTTGAAAACATCTTTATCAAATTTTCTTACTAAATGCAATTTTAATTTCATTAATACTTTCGATTACAAATTTTAAATATTCTAAACACATCATCGTTAAAACATCAAGTTTCATCAAAATGTCAATGAAAGATCGTGTCCTAAAGGAAGCTTGGAATGTTTCTTTTTCGAGGGTGAGAACATCGTGTATGAGGGGGAATCTAGAAAGTCACTCAGGGGACATAGGATGTTTTTTCTTGAAGGCGTTAATTAACCGAGACCCCATCACTGACCTTGACACGTCAAGGATAGTGGGGAGTTACGTCGTTGACTACTACACGACGTCTGGGACCTATCCCAATCAAAACCCAGACTGACTCTGTGGAATCCCAGACCAGGCCTAATCGTTTTCAGTCACGCCACAAGGGAACGACGCATCGTTTTTATGTGCGTTCTTCGATTCCCTGAGTCGCAGACACTCAGGATCATGAGCTGCATGTATCAAGAGTCAGGACGAAAGTATTCGTGACTGATTCTCTGTTTTTCTGCTATTTTAGGGTTTCGCAGGATACGCCGGAAACCCTTATAAATCCGGATAATCTAGGATCAATCGGTATAGACTGATTGTGAGATGAATCGGAATATACGGTAGGATTCGCCGAAAAAAAATTTTTTAGAAAAAATCTTATTATTGTGATTTTTTGTATATTTTTGAAACGATATCTTCTGTTAGCAGAAATGGTTTGAAGTTTGAAAGTTCGAAAAAAGTAATTTTTCGACATATTTCAATGCTGCTTCTACAGTTATCTTCAAAATCATTCCCCCCTGTTCAAATTCGTTCATCACAATATGCCATATGATTTTAAAAAACATTTGTTGAAGAAAAAAAATTCTGGTGGTAAATACACTTATGTAAAGTCACAATTTTACTTAAAAACTAGTGCTTTAAGATGAACAAACATGGTTAAAAGATATAAAAAATTTTTTCTTCAATTATCCTTTTAACAGATCTTTTATAACATAAAGACAAAGAGTAAAAAAATACTTTTCATGATTATCGAATTATGTATTGTGTAACTCACAACACAATAATTCGATAATCATGAAAAGTATTTTTTACTCTTTGATGCACTAAAGTTACATTTTTAAATATTTTGATATGTCCTGTTAGATTTTGATGCGTCTTTATGTTATAAAAGATCTATAAAAAGGATAATTGAAGAAAAAATTTTTTATATCTTTTAACCACTTTTGTTTATCTTAAAACACTAGTTTTTAAATAAAATTGTGACTTTACGAAGTGTATTTACCACCAGAATTTTTTTCTGCAACAAATTTTTCTGCAACTCCAAGAGTTTTTGGTATGTAAATCATATTAGTCTCTTCTCTCAATTTACAATAATACGAGACTATTAACCCCTTTGCAGAAGTTCGTTCTCTTTTTCGTCGGGTGTGCCATTTAGTTTACTGCCGTCCAAATGGTGAAAGACGTATCTGCAGTTTGAATAAGTCACCTGTCACTTTTTCGTATCTGAAATAAAATTCACAGTCTTCTCTTTGGGTTTAGATTTGTAACACCTATTGTGTATAGCGTATTGCAAAATTTATGCTTATAGAACAAGTCAAAAAGAAAAGATTTTATGAATTTTATTTCAAATACGAAAAACTGATAGGTGACTTATTCAAACTGCAGATGCTTCTTTCACCATTTGCACGATAGTTTAACCCTTCCACTTATATGGTTCCGGCTGAGAATTCATTCCCGTTTGGTTAAGGTATTTTATTCTAACATGATGCTTCTTTAATAATTTTCTACAAAACAACGCTAATAATACTTGTTTAATAATAATAATACTAATACTTGTTTAGTAATAATACTTTTATTAATAATTATAAATTATTAGTGATAATTGTTTTTCCATAACCAAATAGAACCAGGTAGGAGATACTACCCTTAGAGTAGATCACTAAAAGTTGTGCTTTTTAGAAAATTGAGAAAAGTAATTTACAGTATGGAAAACGTCAACTTTACATTTAATTATTTCCATACGAAAATAATTGATAAATATAGTGGGAAAGTTAGATCGAGACAAATTCTCGTATAACTCGTACGTAATTGTATTAAGTATATCACACTTCCAAGTTCAATCTTTTTTGTGGTTAAAAATAAATAAAACTGTTATACAGCTTTCCCACTATATTTATGAATTATTTTCGTATGGGAATAGTTAAATATAAAGTTATTGTAAAATACTTTTCTCAATTTTCTAAAAAGTGCAAATTTCAGGAATCTACTCTAAGGGTAGTATCCCCTTCTTGGTTCTATTTTGTTATTGAAAAAAATTATTACTAATAATTTATAATTACTAATAAAAGTATTATTATTAAAAAAGTATTAATATCGTTGTTTTGCAGCAAATTATTAAAGAAACATCACATTAGAATAAAATGCCTTAACTAAACGGGAATAAATTCACAGCCGTAACTATACAAGTATAAAAGAGGTAAACTAAATGGCACACCCGATGAAAAAGAGTGTGAACTTCTGAAAAGGGGTTACTAGTTTCGTATTATTGTAAATTGGGGAAAAAGACTAATTTAATTTACAAAAAACTTTTGGAGAAATTATTCACAACACAATAATTCGATAATTATGAAAAATATTTTTTTACTCTTTGACGCACTAAACTCGCATTTTTAAATATTTTGATGTGTCCTCTTAGATTTTTATGTGTCTTTATGCTACAAAAGACATGTAAAAAGGATAATTGAGAAAAAAAACTTTTACGCCTTTTAACCACTTCAGTTTACCTTAAAACGTCAGTTTTTAAGTAAAATTGTGACTTTACATAAGTGTATTCTGCCGTCCAAAGTAAAAAGGTACATAAGTGACATTGTCGCTTAGGTCGACTTTTCCATTGCTAGGTTTAAAAGAATAACCCTAAACCACAAAGTCACTTACGTATCTTTTTTCTTTGGACGACAGTATTTACCACCAGATTTTTTTTCATCAACAAATGTTTTTTCAAATCATATGGCATATTGCGATATGACCTCCAGAAGTGATTTTTTAATGAAAAATTGGTCTAAAAAAAATTTAACTTTAGTTTCCGTGAAATATCTCATGTCTTGTACATTTCAGATAAAAGTTGCACTTATATTAGTTAAAGCAGACTAAATTTGCCGGAGATCTAAAAAAAATAAAATGCTCTAGCTCTGATAGGTATCAAGTTATTGCGTCCTGAAAAGTGAAAATCACCTTTTTTATTGAGTTTTATTATACATTAAGTTTTTTGAAAATAACTTAGATCTGTTGAATTTCACAAGAAAAAATATGCCTATATGAATAAAAACACATAAAGGCCGTAGTAGCAGGATAAGCATGGTTTGGGTGCCCCCGCTCGGTGTGATCCATATTACGGGGGCAAGTGACTACCCCTATGAGATAAATTTACCCCAAGTATCAACTAAAAAAGAAATTTTTTTAAAAAGTTATAAACAAATTTTGAAAAATCAAAAAATCAAATTTTCTCGAAAACGTCTTTACCGATCATGATGGTTAAAATATATGTTATAGAGGGTACTAAGGGGGTTCCGAAAAAAATTCAAGAACCAATCCTGTTGATAATAAGGGGATGAATAAAAAAAAATAATTTTTAAATAATTTTTTTAAAGGAAGTACTTCTGGAACACCAACCATTTTTCCCCTATATTATGCTCACATTCAAGGCTTCAAAATATATTTTTGCGGAAATAATCAAAACATTACTTCATAGTTTAAAAAAATAAAAACTACTTGTTGGCTCCTTACATGTATACAATTCCATGAGAATGAGGGGTCAACTTAATTTACACTACATACAACTATATACATCCTGTAATAATAACTTAAAAAAACATATATGGGAAATTCTTTTGTTGGTTACGTTACAGTTTCACGCACATTTTTCGAAATAACTTTTTTGTTTATTTTTTTTGGATGTTCGAGTTTTAGTTTATTCGAAGGCACTAAAAAACTCTTCAAAATGAGCATTCAAGTGAAAAAAAATTTTCAATAGAAGCCGTGAATCTCACTGATAGCTGTTAACTAGCAGCTTCTGTTAATTTTAATTTATTATTGTCTCTCTAACAGAAAAGTTGAAAAAATGTTGAAAAATTCGGAAAAAACCGCGACTTTCTAACTCTATTCTAGGAGAAAATTGTTATCAACAATAATAAATGGTTTAAACAATTTATGAAAACATCTAATTATCAGTAGAAAGTAATAATTTATGCATTAGAAGCAATTTGTACTAAGAAAAACCGCAAAAAAATAATAATCAGCGCCAAAAACTCGCAAAACCCAATTTTTCACTTGTGGGGTTTTTTTGGGGCCCTATAAAACAGACTTATGAGAGTGATATTTAAAAAGTAATTGTTGATTCAATTTCTATGGCTAATTGTGGCGAAAAATGCTCAGCTTCAACTCGATTCACCTAATATTGACGATTCTGAATAAAATTTATAAAAACGTCTTTTTTTCTAATGGGAAATACGTGTTAAACTTCATGGGTCTAGCGGAACCTCTAAATATCTTTTTTTTTGAAAAAAGGCATTTATTTTTTTGTGGATTCGAACAAATTTGGGGGGGTGAGAGCATGAAAATTCGAAGAAAAAAAATTTGGACCACCCTAATGAATGCCGGAGTCGCAAAATTCGAAAAAGTGACTTTATACATGAGTGTGTGTTAGTTTGGTCTGACTTGTGGGCGAGGGATCCAACGGGACGAGGAAAGCTGAACTCGGAGCTCAGCGGTGTTGCGCAAGTAGCGTAGCAACAAAGTGCGCAATAGTGACGCAGTAGTCTAGACGTTGCATTCCGTCCGCTCACATCAGTTCGTTTTCAGTGTTTTGATTATACCTTATGTGTAATAATTCATTTTTAATAACTAAATAAAACTTAACAGTAAAATAGACGTTAAATTAAACTTATATTTAAAAAATATTTTTCATTCGTGACAAAAATCAAACAGAAATAGTTCATACGGC
>JBAGKK010493966.1:0-15479 GCA_037177015.1 Euceroptres primus
CACTCCCGCTCTCCACGAGAAATAGAGGTAGAAGCAGAACATGTGGTCCCGCAGGGAATTCTCCCTAGCTGGGCATGCCTGTCCTAGATGGAGTATTTTAAGAGATATTTGGACTCATAGATTAAAATGGGTCACGGTGTAGATTATTTTTTATTTTCTATAGGTCATAGCAGGTTTTCATACAGTTCAATAGATTCATTTCATCAAAACGTATATATTTTATACTTAAAATATAGGAGTATTTCAAAAATTGAAATTTAGTTATCCATTAAACGTTAAACAAATTGTCAAATCTGTATATATCATCATTATATTTTGTCATTCAGGTCTCTTAAATTAAGAAAGTTGTTCTCTTACAAACGTAAGAAAAATTCAGAAATGTGTATATGTCATAAATTGATTTGATCATAGAGTGCTTCTAATTACAACAATCGATGCATCTTGTCAAAATAAACAAAGTTGGTACTTTTTGTGCTACTATATTTCTAATATAAAAAAAATTACTTACAAAGGAATAATTAAAAAATTCTTAAAGATGAAAATTTTTGTATCGAGGTAGCTATAAAAATCGATCAAAATTTATCAACAGAATGCTGATAAAAAAGCTTTAACATGTCCTAAATCAGTTTAAAAATAATAATTCAGATTTTTAAAATCTGTTTAATTCTTTAAGGTTCTCATTTTTCTAAATAAATTTTTTTTATTTAATAACATTTATTTTACATAATTTGTGATACATAATGAAGTGTACTTAGGCTAGCGTTTGGTGTAGGACAGAAACTAGAGTGTTGTCGCTGCCCTATGTGAAAACCTAGATAGATCATTAACATAAAATAACTGGCTCTATGTGTGTGTGCATGTTAAAAATATATAATTATAAAGATAAATAGTGAAATTTGCACATTCTTCCATATCCTGGGAATCCTTTTGAAAGATCCCCCAATCTTTTTAAATAACTTTTATCAACAATTTAGTTATATATCGTGAAAATTTTAAAGCATTTTTGTAAATAATAAAATTTTTTCTCCTTAGCACTTACTTCATAGAACTAATCGTTCCAAGTTATACGGTTATACACAATTGATTTTCTTAAAAGATTACAATCTTTGTAGAATTATATCTAAGACTCCAAAGTCTAAAGATACCAAGTAAGGGTTTGAATGCTTCTTCTCTTGCTTCCTAGTAAATAGCCATTACAGAAGGATTTAAATGCAATTAGGGGATAATGTATTTCGTCTGAGAGTGGGATGGCCCGTCATAGCCGTTTAAACCCAAGCAGCCGGGGGTCTACACAATGGTGCTGAAATTAGTGTCTGTGTAGTCGAAGCACACTTTTAAAAATATTATTTACACTTTTTTTATTTAACGATGAAAATAGGAAAAAAATTGTTCAGGTGTCAATTTGCAGGAAATTATCCGATTTGATCGAGTATACCCTTAATTATCTTGGAAACACTTTGGGAATCGGTTCCAGCTTTACTAGATATATAAACAATTTTTTTGAATTGTTACAAACAAATTAGTGGACAAAAGTGATTTTCTTATTTCAAGAGATGTTAAAAAACTTCTGCCTTGTACTTTTGGGAGAAAATGCATGCATAAAGATATTGACTTATGCCTTGTAAAAGATAAATATCAATTGTTTAAACAAATTATGTAAAGAAATGAATAATGTCGCCATTTATCAAGAGATTGGTTTGATTTTTTTTACCAAAACCAAGAAAAAATATCCTGCTTATAGTCTTTTTAGGAGGTACTTTCTTGTTAAGTAACAATTGTTGCATAATATATTCATTTAATTCTTGACAGATAGACCTCGTTGTTTTTGTAAAACCACTTTCTATTATGTTGTCATTGTCTCCTGCTGCGATGCTAGGCTTTTAAAATATAATTGTTAATTGTTTACCAAATATTAATTAACAAATTCATAGTTCCGTCATTTTTCAGGAGATTGACTTTGTTTTTAAATCGCAAAATCATGCATGTTAAATATATTATCCGACAGAAGTTTTTAAACATCGCTTACCTTCAGAAGATCACTTTTTTAATTTTTTTATATAAATTATAAAAATCTTTCACATACCTAGCACAGCTGTAGCTCATTTCTAAAATATTTCTATACTAATTACCTAATTACCTTATATTCGAATGAAGCTGATAATTTCCTGCTTCCAGTAAAAAATTCCTGCCTCCCAATAAAAAATTTTATTTTATCACGTAAACGTGATCAATGGGACTCCTTGGTTAAACTTCTCGCTCAGATACATGAAAAATAACATTTAAATCCGAAAGATCAGAATAGTTTTTAAATTACCGAGAGTGCTCCTTTTAGAGGAGCAAAAGCCTGTACCATAAGCCTGTACGGTTCTGAGTTCTATTAGAACTTTCTTACCTACCTTTGATTTTCTTAAAACTTCGTATGTCGATGTATTTTGACGGGCTGATTACGAATATGACAGTGAAAATTGGCGAAAATGTCATTTTCAATGTCATATACATTTTATCTCTAAAACCAATAGGTTTTAGAGATAGGGGCTCTAGGTCTCTGAGGAGATTTTCGTCAGCTTCACCTTCGGAGACGAAGGTACATTCGGGGCAAAATTCTTCTTGCATGCCTTCATTATCCTAAGCTAAGGTGAGGATGGTAAGATCACTGGAAGCAATTCGACTATTTTTCAACGATTTGTTGAATTTAATGATTGATTTCTTGAGGTCATCTTTTGATTGGGTGGTTTCCATTTCGCGGCCGTATTCATTTTCCGCCTAGAAATTCGTTTGCCAATGCAACTCGAGTCAACGGCAGAGGGTTTCACTTTGACCGGAAACACATAAGCGTCCTCACTGTCAGTACCCTTTCTTGGTGAAGTTCGTCGGGGTCTTCTTCGTGGCCTTTGAGTGGTTCCAATTGACGCAGGGGGTTGCTGGGAAGGAGGAGGTTGGGATTTTGTTGCTTTGAAGAAAGCGGGTCTCGTGACAGAAGGTTTCTTCAAGATAGAGACCGTCGGGACCCCTTGTCTTGTCCTTCAGACTTCTTCCGTTTGCTACGGTTTCCTGAAACGAACCGTGCGTCCTGTAGAGGTTGAAGGTGCAAGTTGCTTTTCTTCCATATCCTTTTGGGGATCAGTTTGAGCATTCTGCCACTTGATACCTTCTTTCTGTGCTGCGGAGCGCGTAGCCGGTAGGGCCCTGTTTGATTGTCTCTTTATTGTTAACAGCTTCTTGGGATTCTCTTTTTGGCCAGATACCCTGAAAGGAGGTTAGAGTATTCTCAACATAAGTTTTCCAGTGAATTGGTTCGAAATCGCACGCTGTATATTCCTTTTCATATAAGTAGAAACGATAATTCGCAACCACATGCAGTCGCAAGTTACTCCTTCTCGGCCTTATATTTATTCGCAGGAACAAATCATTTTAGAAAAGTATGAAACAGGAGTGTCCATTCCATCCTTTTCCTGGGTGAGTATTGCTCCGACTGCATATTCCGAAGCATCGGTCGTTAACTCGAAAGTTTTTATAAAATCTGGGAATTGCAACAGAGATTCCTTACTCAGGTACTTTCCACTTGATGGAATCCACTTGCCAAATTAAGCACAGTAAAATATTGAGCAGAGCTAAGCCTGTCAAAGATGGAATTTATATTTGGCAGGGGAAATCTATCTCCAAATACCTTTTCATTAAGGGTCCGATAGGCAATGACTACCTGCCATTTCTTCTCCTCAGATTCATCGAGTTCCTTTGGAGCGATCAGTAAGGGTGAATTATAAGGCTAATTGGAGGCAACAAAAATACCGCTATCAAGCTGCTTCTGAACCTGAACCTTTATTTGCTCAGAGGCCTCTTAGGGACAACGATATTGTTTCTTGTGGATTAACTTATCATCGATTGTAGGAATCCTGTGTTGAATCAATTTAGTCTTTCACCGTTCAGATGGAAAATATCTGTGTAGTCATCAACCCACAGAAACACATACTCCTCTTCCTCTGGTTTTAAGTGAGAAAAATTAAATTCTATTTTAGAATCAGAAGATTCTTCATCAGGGCATTTACTAAAATTGAAAGGGATTAGTTCCTGTGGGGAGAGCTCCAAATCTATATCCTCCTCTGTGGTATTTATAGCAAAAGCATGACATACCTCATTATTGCTGGAAACCGCGGATTCAACTAAATAGAGTCCTTCAGGCGTGTCAGCTCGGGCTAGATAGCCTTGAGAAGTTTCTGGATTGCTTACGTCTATAGGAATCGGTTATCTAGTCCTTGCCTTGATTATAACATCTCGGGAAATGTGTTTGACTTCGGATCTAAGTCTCTTTTTGACTTCCAATGATTCCTTATCGATGAATTGGTGTTATAGAGCTGGAAGCAGGAATTGTCGAAAATAGTGTCTTCCCAAAATTCCATCTGGGGAGATTCATGTCCGACCTGGGTCTACAAGAAATCTCGATTTCGGGTTCCTGAATCCAGGAGCGGTCAATTCTTGCTTTGATAGTGTTCGAAGGATTTTACGAATTTCTCCGAAAAGTGAGTTTGTGAAAAGTAAGTTTTGGGACACTTTTGAAGAGACGGCAGCGTCGCTCCGTCGCTGCAGCGTCGGAGCGACTAGTCTGTCCACAGTTTAAACTCCCTTGAGGTCCAGGCGGCGAAGACCTTAGTGGTGTCGCGTTCCCTGATCGTTTTGGTTGGTTGGCCCAGTTTGAGTTGCCTTAGTTAGTTACCTTCTGTCGATTGTTGGACTAGGTTTTGGGGAAGGACCTATTGGGGTGAATATTGGCATCCTTGGGGAGTTTAATTTGAGACGGAGCTGCCGGGTAGACTGAAGGAAATGGCTGATATGGTGGGATAGGATTCCTGAAGAGGAGGCTGTGCATATACATTTGGAATCACCATTGGGTTGTCTACAACCTTCCCTTTTTCATGATTGTCAGTCCTTTCCATCTACCTTGAATAAGGGCTCGGAGAACGAGAACGCTCTTGAACACTCTCTTTTCCCCGAGAAATGTGTTAAGAGGAAGTTCTAGACTTTTTATTATAGATTTGTCTCTCTCCGGCATGGAGAGCGTATTCAAAGGCCTCACTGAGATCCTTATGATGCCTGGTATTAACAAGAATGGACATTTCATCCAGAAGTCCTCTAATAAACGCGTCTAAAGTACAGTCATTCAATGGCCTTATCATAATCTGGGTTTCTATAACGGGCATGATATCGGGTTGGGTACTTTTCTTGAAGGGCATGTCTAGCTCCGCTTAAAAGTCTCTCCACACATCATCATCTCCAAACTCCACACTGACTGTCTCGTCTGTGTTTTATTCGCAGGTTCACTATGATCTGAAAGTAACACTGGCACTCTCTAGGTAAAGCGAATTGTTTTTTTTTAATGTGCCACAATGTCGCTAATTTTGTTAAACCGTTTGTCCCGAACGCTTTCTCGTGCGGGGCTCTTGAGCTTACTTAGCACGTCCTTTATGAAATCGGGCCCCATCACATCAGTAATGTAGACTGCATCGTTGGCTTCGCCTTGAAGAAGTTTTTTTAATGGAGGCTACTCAGCTAAAGAGTCATGCACTCTAGAACGGAAGTCGTGGTCGCACTTGCGTGTGTAGGATCGGGGTTAGGAACGGATCTAACACCGTCGTTATTCATCGTAAAGCGCACGGAAAAACCCATGAATTCTACTTGCGGAAATAACTCAAACCTTTCTTAACTCAACTTACTGATAACACAATTATTTCTTAAATACTAATATTGTGAAACAACAGGCTTATTTACTTTAATTGGTTCATTTACAAATAGGCAAGTTTAATCAATCCAGAGAGTCCTAGAACTCCACTTATTGTTAGTTCAGTGTTTAACGAACTGACCCTGAATTTTCAACCTCGAATAACAACGTCAATGAAGCCTATAAATACTACTTCGTTATTTCCGAGAACTATAGGTTCCAAGCGTTCGATATCTACAGTCCACAAAATCTCTGAACTTTTTATGAAATTTTCGGGGCAGTCAGGATCGGTGTGTAACACGACTTCTCTCAAAAGTGAGAGAGTGAGTATATGAATGTCGTGATAATTACTAATTACTTTAGCTTCAGTTGGCTTGTATTATTTTATGGAATTAAGGATCCTAAATCGTTTAGAAATCAAAATTCTAATTATCTGTCAAATGAGCTCCCACCTAGTGGGTTGAAAATTTGGAGTGGACTCAAAAGTCGTTTCTATAATGCAGCCTGCTTTCACGCATCTCCTTGGTCTGGCAGCTTGATCCTTTTAGTGCTATTTTCTCCCGCAGAAAAGTTTTTCTTCTGCGTATTGAGTTCTTGTTTCAGGCTAGAATGTTCTCGAACCCTCTTGATTCTCAGTACGGTATCATCTATTCCTTTTGCCCTTATCTTTAATTTGTATAATTCTTTCGATTGCTTTTTCGTTTATTTTTATAATAATTAATAGTTAATGTTCAAAGATGTTGTTAAAAAATGTTAAGATTACTGGTCCAAAATCCTTCTTTATGTGTCTGAGAGTCTCTCAGTACATTAATTGCTTTTACAACGTTTCGACTGTTCGTCGACAGTCCTATTCATGTAAATTTATAAATTAAGTAGAGATGGAAAGGTGAACCTGGTAGTTTGATATAATGTATTTATATTCTTACGGAGATTATAAAAAAAGGTGTTTGTTTGACTCCGTCTGCTGAACGAAATTAGTGAAAAATTAAAATATTTATTGGTACATAAACATACGTTTGTATTCAAGCCGTCCAGCAGACGGAATGAATTTTGTAAAAGCAATTATTGTACTGAGAGACTCTCAGACACATTCAATAAAGAA
Source organism: Euceroptres primus (assembly GCA_037177015.1). Classification (NCBI taxonomy): domain Eukaryota; kingdom Metazoa; phylum Arthropoda; class Insecta; order Hymenoptera; family Figitidae; genus Euceroptres; species Euceroptres primus. The sequence continues at coordinate 6,816 of JBAGKK010493966.1, forward strand.
GGATTTTGGACCAGTAATCTTAACATTTTTTAACAACATCTTCGAACATTTACGTCTCCCTGTTCAACAACATAAGATCTTACAAAATTAATAGTTCATTATTGAGGGTCATGAGGACCGTCTTAGTCTTCTTTTTTTGAATTGACTAATCATTCATAAAGTGTGGAAACAGTGAAAATTTTGCGGGTTAACTTTTGAAGCTGCCTAATTTTTACCTGAGTGTTTTCTATTTTTATTAAGACGCTTACGAGTCTCAGAGGATTGCTGGGAAGAGGAATTTTCATTAAGCATTTGAGACTATGGATTTTAACCAAACAATGTAAAATTTTCCTTAAGATTCTAGAATCAATCTTGTGCCGAACGGCTCGATAATTGATCTTTCTTTTCTGCTCTAAATGAAAATTACAATAGCAAAGGAAAAATTTTGTTTTCGATTCCATCAACTGTGCCGAGCGGCTCAAGTCGCTGGATTTTGGGAATAAATTCCTGTGCCGAAAGGCTCAAGGAATAAGATCCGTTTTTCAAAATTTTCTTCTGGGATCCAATTGTACTCACTAAAATAGTTTGCATTCAGTAAAATTGTGCGGAGGGGCTCATAAATTACGGGACACTAAAATTTTATTTCTCGTGCCGAACGGCTCAAGAAACAGAATTCGTTTTGTTTTAGTTTTTGAAACTGACAATATTTCTACAGATTTTCCAAATCCATCGATTGTGCCGGATGGCTCAAAATTGCTGGACATTAGGATTTCATTACTATGCCAAACGGCTCAAAGAGTAAGACCTACTTTGAGTTCCTAATTTTAAATCTTCAGCAAACACAAAAATTCCTGCGAAACCATTAACTGTACCGAGTAGCTCAAGTTGCTTATCCTGTCCCGAGCGGCTCAACGATTGGAATCTGTTTCAATTTTAATTTTTCACTATATTTAAAAATAACGATTGATCTTTGTTACGAAGCAGGAATCTCTCTGACGAGAGACTAATCAAGTTAGGCTCAAGCTCAAACCCCTGATTAATCTGAGCTACCTGCTAACGGAGAAAAGAACAATAATAGCTATTACGTGTAGAATTATTCAAGTCAGGCTCAAGCTCAAACCCCTGAGTAAATTCGTAATACCTTTATTATTTCCTTCTCCGTTTTAGAGGTATTGGAGAGATTTCAATACTTGCAACAAGGTCAACAAGTGTCAACAAATTGACACTTAGTAGGAAAAGAGACACTGTATGACCGTTTTGGCGAAAACTCAACGAAAAATCACAATATTGTAAAATTTTACCAAAATTTGCATGTGGGTCACCCAAAATTGGTCAAAAACAACGTCAAAAGAATGTAGCTACCAAGGTGACCGAGGTGAGAATGGAAAAAGTGGAGCTTGAGGCTTTTGTTGCATCCCACATTCTTGAAGTGATTCAACATATTTGTCACAAGAACCTTGTAATTTTTTCCTTTCACATTTTCTACGAAGTCTTTGGTCACTTCCTTGAAACTCATCCATGCTTTTTTTTTAAAGTCTGTCATCGTTTTCACAAAATTAACGTCCTTGATAAGCCTTCTAATATCAGGACCAGTGAAAACTCCTTCTTTAATCATAGCTTTGCTTAAAGATTTGAAATTTTCAAAAAGGTTTTGAAGACATTTACCATCTCTCTTCAGTGCTTTAAAAAAAGCTTCACTGATCCTAATTTAATATTCAAGGGTGGTAACAGTACGTCACTCGGATTAATCAATGCTTCATTCACAATATTTCGTGAACCTGGTTCTAATGACTTTCTCTTCGGCCAACTTTTCTGTTTCAATGCAACTCACGTGCTCTGCTCTCCTACTCCAACAGCAACAAGGAAATTTTGTGTAACCATCTTGCTGCCCAAGAATTCTGCCAATTGCTTTTAGATCGCAACAAAGTTGCCACTTATGATTTTTATACTGCACTAATTCAAAAATGAGATTCATATCTCATTTTTGCGAGTAACACTCGCGTAGGTGTACTGAATGAAACACGGGAATTGAGGAATATGTATTTATTTCCATTATGTAAAAGGACACCTTTCAAACTTCTTTTAGAAGCATCTATAAAAAATTTCCAATCTTTAGGATAGTACACTATTCCCAATTCTTGTAATAAGCCGGAAACGGCATTACAGAATGCCATGGAATTTTGCTCAGAAAAAAATTTCAAAAATTTTTTCTCACGATACAGATAGTTGTTCCTTTTTCGAGGAGATTCCTTTCTGGTAACCGAGAGCCTAATAGTTCGGCCTTTTGTTTCGATAAATTTAAGTCCCTGATTAAACCATTTAGTGCAGTTTTGTTGAACAATTATGGAGTAGTATCACAGTCATACCCAATTAAGTTCCCATCATCACCTGCTTCTTCGAATATGGGTTCTTCTTAACATTCATCTATCATCACTAGTTGGAACAGGTTTCATTGCAGATGCTACATCAGAATATTTTACAAGATGTTTATTTTTAATATTAAAACCCCGAAAGTAACATGAACAAAAGTAGCATTCTTTATGACTAATAGGTTCTCGCCAAATCATTGGTACACTTAAAGGCAGGTGTTCTAGCTTACCATTACTCCAATGTCTCAGAACTGTGTAACAATTTTGGCACACTTTATGCGGAACCTAATTTTTATCTTGATGCTGGATTTCACGATTGATTAATTGTAAGTATATTATTACAAAAGTAACAGAATTTATCTGGATGTTTTATACAGACTCTGTTAGACATTGTAAGATATGAGGTTGACATTTTGGATTGTCATTTGTGGAACAGAAGAAGATTTCCGCTTAAATTTAGTCAGGTGTAATTGCTATTTGTTTTTGACATGTGAAGTTAGTTTCAGTAAATCTGGCCTTAGTTGGCTGTCTCATTGCCTGCTTTGCCTTATTTTGCAGAACCATGCTCTATCTCAACATACTCTCTGCCATATTGAATCTGCCTTTTAGAATTTCCGAATTTTTACTTTAAAGTTGTAATCAGCGACCCAAAAAACTGCGTCATTGAAATTGTTACAAGAATTATAACAAATTTTTTATTTTTGGTCTGCCATATTTGATCCGCGATTTTAAAAATTTAAATTCTGACTCCATATTCGTTATCAGCGACCCGAAAAACCCTTTGATAGAGAGTTCTGAGAAAATTGGTCTGATGAAACATTCGATGCTTAGGTACCTCAGAAAACGGAATTTGTTAATATAAAAGGTTTGTCAAATATAGTCAAATATAGTCAAATATAAAAATATTTGACTATATCAGAAATCATGTATATGAACTTCCGTAGATTTGTTCATGATAAATTCGAATCTGCTGGCCAAATTGTCGAATATCTTCGTGTTTCGAGGTTATTTTCATATGAAAATTACGAAAAACGGCCTTTTTGCACTTCCAGGTTAGAATATCACAAAGTCCTGATGTGCTAGACAAATTCTGCTGCCAGATTCGTATTCAGTCTCACTAGGGAGACAAGAGCCTCATTTTTGTAGACCTGTGTTACCAAAACAAACAAATAAATCACTACCTTAAGAAGCACTAGGAATGGCAACCACCAAATAAGAGTAACGCGTCAATAAGGTTTATCCGACTGACAAATGTTCTAATCGCTAGGCCGAAGAAAGAAATGAAGATCAGAAAAGCAAAAGAATAACAAGCAATGAATACAACAGAAAATAGTACACTAAGAAGCAATATCAATGGTAAACACCAATTATGGTAACACTTCATCCAAATTCTATCAGAGTGACAAATGTTCTAATCGCTAGGCAGAAGAAACAAATGAAGATCGGAAACAAAATAATCACGACATGCTTTAGTAAAAAAAATAAAGATCGGAAAACAAAAGAATCGCGACTACTAGGAGGTTAAATTCAAAATTGAATAACGAAATGAAGAAAGGTAACAGTTAAAATTAAAAAAGGCCCAATGAGAATCAAATTTCAGTTTATGCTGTTAAAAAGAACCAACTACAAATACTGAAAACTAGACAAATGTTGAATTCGTTTATAAAACTTGTTTAAATAATAAATTATCATTATTTAAAAGTACAATATCCATTGTAAATGACCATCAGTGAAAGATGTATAGTTTATTCTGCTAAAAAAACCAAACACACACACTGAAACCTGGTCAAATGATGTGTTTGTTTATTAAATTTGTTTTAGTAATGAACAATTGTTATTGAAAATTACAATATCTATAGCAGAGATCCATTGGGGAGAGATTCATAGTTGATTCTGCTGAAGAAACGAAACTTATCTACAGAGAAATGACGAAATTATACCTTTGTTTATTAAATTTGTTTAAATAATAAATGACTGTTGTTGAAAAGACAATATCCATAGTAAATGACCATAAGTGAAAGATGCATAGATGATTCTCATGAAGAAACGAAACTTATCTACAGAAAAATGTCCGAGTGATGCATTTGTTCATTAAGTATGTTTGAATAATGCAAAACTGTTGTATAATAGCACATTAATACAGTAGAGGAACATTGAAAAGATACTAGCACTTGATTTTGCTCGAAAAAACGAAATATTTCAATTAGAAAATAGCCTGGATGACATTTTTAATGAGTTTCTGTCTCGACTCTGGCCATTTGTAGTCAGGTCAGAAAATTTTCAACAAAATGGCAGCCATGAAAAATCCAAAAAAATTTCTTTTCATTTTGTTCGTTAAATAAAAAATTGTTCAAGAAACTTTTCTGAAAGGTCGGACCGTAAAACAATTTCATAGACTTTTATTTTTGAAAAAAATTGCAAATCAAATAAAAATTGCGGACTGAAAATTAATTTGTCCGCAGGCACCTTGTTTGCTCCACTATGCGGTATGCCCGAAAAAAGTACGGACCTAAGATAGAAAAAAGCATATAAGCATATATTAAATCTTGAAAAGAGCAGGCGAAAAAGCAACTACTTTTAAGAAAAAAATTATGAAATGAGTAAGGTTACAAAAATTAGTTTAAGAAGCCAATAAATCGAATTTCCGAAATTTGGCACTGACGCCCGTATGCGTGTCACCCTTTAAATCTTACGAACTTGCATGAAAAGAGCTAAATCTTCATAGAATTCCTACAGTTCTCATACACGCGTCACGTTCTCTTAGAATAGTAATCGGGCTCACCTAACGGATGCCACACAGTGACATTTATCGAGCAAAACCTATCAAATCTTATTAACTAAGAAACGTATTCTAAAATACACTCAATATTTTGACTATAAACGTGACAAAAATTTTTATCAAAAATTGTGACTAGCAATGAAATTCTGTAAATCACTTTACACGAAATTGCTCTTATACTAATACTAACAAGAATTTTTTAAGTGTTTGGGACAGAAGGGAAAGAGAGGTTTTATTTATTAGTGAAATAATATGTGAACTCTTACCATGATTCCTGGCGATTTGTTGAGACTATTGTTCTATTAGTTGTAGAGACAGATGATTTGCGAATTTTGTTTTGTTGTATACGTACATTATCTTTGGCTCTACTCTTTCTTTCACAATCGCGCAGATGATATATGAAATCAGGTTCAAATATTGGTGGTGGAGATTCCAATGCAACTTGCTTTGTTAATTTCCTTTGACTGTTACATATACAAAACTGCTTATCATTTAATTTTGGAGGCTGTAACAAATTAAATGTATAAAAATAAATTACTAGTAACATTAACTAACATTATTAACACATTAACATATTAACATTTTTCACGTCCACGTTAATACAACTGTTCGGTTTCGAAGTTGTCATTCTTTCTTCTATTTTCGCGAATAGTGATAGGAGCGCTACGTCGTTCAAACTTAAAATTCATATAATTAGCCATTTTTGTTAGTTTTCAGAACAGACAAGCTGCGGAACAGACGTTCCTATTTATGTTAAAAAGTGAATTCCTTTTAACAGAAATAAGAACGTCTGTTTCGCAGCTTATACATAAGCTGAATAAATATACTTTTGTAATACACATTGTGCCTTTTTTTAAAAAATGAAAAAATATCCCATTTCGGACATAAACATTAGTAACAGAGCGTGGTTCGTGAGTTGATAACATATTCCAGTGTATCGTGAATAAATGAAGCTAGGAGGTACACCCTGCACGTTGGGTGTGATTTTCGTCGCCAAAGTTCAGAACATTACTTTCGGTCACAATACCATAAGCATTGTGCTTTCTGAAAACTATAACATTCTACCCGCAACATTTTTATAACATGAAGTCTAGTGTTTTATAGCGAGAGTGCTATGTTAAGGAAAGGGTTCAGGATTTGGAATGCTAAGAGATTGGGTGAAGTCACTAGTAGAACAGGCTAATTTCGAACATTTTTGAAGGTTACTCAACTCTACAACTGTCAAGACGACATCCAGAATGTACATATAATCTTTCAGTATGCGATACATTTTCCCCCCACAGGAAAAATTTCTATCCTATCTGCTTACCTCTCCGTTGGTGAAAAGGTAGTGCTAGAATTGACCCCGCGATGTTAGGTGATTTCAGGAACTTCTTAATTTTTCAAAGATATTCGGAATATTTGTAATAATTGTTTTAGAATGTCTGCCACAAAGCTTTTTTTACCACTCCCCGCACTTAAAATTGTCTACTCAAAATCTTGAATTCATGCATAATCAAAATAAAATATAGGTAAGACTGTTTAGTAAGGAAGGTTTAGATTTAGACGTTTTTTTTCATGTTATATTTTTCTGCTGCTCATCAAATGGTTAGTTACGTTTTTCCAGTCTTTAAAAAAGCTTTATGAAGCTCATCATCTGAGTATTTAAAATTATTAGTGATATTTTCGTAATTTGTAGACTATTGCATCATGTACGAAATTAACCTACAAAATTACCGTTTGTCAAATAAATCTCTATTGCAAAAAATAATTAAAACAGTTATCTCATGAAAGTCAACATAAAGTTTCTGTCAACGAATTACAAACTAAAAGTAAAAAGTATATACAACATATCTTATATATCTTATGTTAACAAACAGATCGTTTAAAAAAAATTCAAATTTTTGAATAATCGACGCTGCAATAAATAAATTTATCAAAGTTTATTTTCTTATCCGTCTTAATTGTTACCCTGTCAGATTATATTATTAAAGTGTTCACAAAGAGGGATAAATAACAGCCGGTTTATTAAAAGTAAATGGTCGATGGCAACACAAGATATGTAGTGCGAAGTTTATATATCTGAAATTAGCATGCTGTCTGAAGAAAATGCTTGAATTTGTATGAAACTATAAAAAATAAAGCATTTTGTTTAACAAGTATATGGAGTTTAGGATCATGTGACACACTCTGGGATCATTTACTACGTTATTGAATAATGTACATTCATCAGATAGTATCAAGATGTGAAAAAATTATTGACTCTTCAGAGGTTCATAATCTGAGGTCAGATTTGGATTCAGCGTCCTCAAAAACGTTAAGATAAAAAGTTTCATATAAATCTAAGCATTCTTTGAAAATGCGGTGCGCAATATTGAATCCGCCAATTTCAACTTTGAAAATCTGAGGCCTGGTTTGAATTCACCGTCCACAAAAATCATAAGATACTAAGGGTCATACAATTGCAAGCATTTTTTGTAATTTTTGTCAGCCATATTGGATCCACCATTTTTAATTTTGAAAATGTGACGTCAGGTTCGGATTCAGCGACCTCAAAAACCTTAAAATACTAAGTTTCATACAAATCCAAGCATTGTTTGTAATTTTGTTCCAATATGTTGGATCCGCCATTTTTAATTTTAAAAATCTAACATCAGATTCAAGCTCCGTGACCTCAGAAATCTTTGGAAACCAAGTTTTATAAGGACCAAAATAGTAGGAGCTTTTTTAAAGTTACGCGCATATCGACACGCGACACTCCTGGCCAGTTTTAGTTTTGTCGACAAACATATACGCCAGTAACACTCCAGGAGTTAAGGGGTGAAAACCGCATCAAAGATGAAAAATACAATTGCAATTTTCAACTGCGGGTCGTTTTAAATATTTTACATAAAAAAATTAACATATTGCTGCAATTATAGTGTTACGAACGAACAAATAATTAATTAAATATGATTTGATTCGTCACGGAGGCTATCAAGCTGCCGAGTATCCTCGGAACCAGTTTTTGTTATATGGAATCGTTATCCCTCTTCTTTCAACGCGATGCTGTCCCAGACGACCTTTTTGATTCTATCGTTACTTCTGAAAGGAGGTAGGAAGTACCCAAGAAAACGATTTTAATTTCTTAGGCTCAAGGATCGTAATTTAACGGAACATTTATTAAAGGATCTATTTAGAGAATTTACAATTGCTAAATTTCTACGCCTGGCATAGTTCATACAAAAGAAAAATAAATAAGAACGACACTTATTCATACGTTACTTACCCCTTACAAAACTTATTTTTGATCTTACTCCTACCACAGAAATTGGAGACGAGAAAGGCGAGTTGCCTTCCAAGTCGTCCTATTTCATATGGGCTTGTTTCAAAATTTTTGTCGCTACGAAAATAAATTCGTGACTCTAGTCTTTGTGTGCGTTGACCAAATTCACGCACACGTCCGTCGTTTTTACACTCTAATTGCAGGGTTAACTCGTAACAGGGTCAGTATTCGTCAGGAATATCAGGATCTGCAAGTGGTCAATCGATTTAGAGTAAACTTTGTGAAATTATAGT
>JBAGKK010493976.1:0-15478 GCA_037177015.1 Euceroptres primus
TTGAAAAGTATGCAGGAGAGGGCATCGCCCTGTTTTAAGCCATCGTGGATCGAAAATTCCTCAGATAAATTTCCATTTGCCCCCCACTCTTCACTTACCCAATTCAATTCAGAGTCTGCGAAAAGAAGATATATTTTATTGCGCATGCGTCACATCTTCGAGAAAATGTAACCACTGAGCTACACTCGTCGCACAATGTTAATTTAAATATTGCGAAGAAAAAAAATATAAAAAGAATACATATGTATATATTATTTCTTTAATTTAATTTTTTTATATTAAATTATTAAAAACTTTTTTCTTTTCTTAATGATATATTTGCGTTTGTCTATGTATGTGTCTATGGACCGTGTTATGTGTCCTGCGACGACGACGGCAACGGAGGCGGCGGCGGTGTCGGGAAGATGGACTAGTGGACCTCGCCGACCTTGTAGGTAGACTAGTGGACCTCACCGACCTTGAAGCTGATACCGACCTTGTACATGGCTCTGACGATGCCGACCTGAGGAACCATGACGGTGGCGACCACGGTGAGGGTGGTGGTGTAGGTGTCGGTGTGTTGGAGTATTCGGCGGAGGAGGTATGCGATATGCAAAAGCAAAGCGTTATGCAAAATCAAAGCGATATGCAAAAAGCGAAGCGACGTGCAAAATAAAGTGATATGTAAAAAGCAGAGCGACACGTAAAATCAAAGCAACATGCAAAAAGCAAAGCGACATGCAACATGTAAAGCGACATGCAAGTAATCTGCACTAAAGCAAAACGACATGCAAAATACTTAAGAAACTTACCTCTAGTTTGTACTCCATCTCTGAGTCGAGATCTGTCAAGTCACGGTTAAATCTGCCGCTGGGTCTCACAGGGCACCTTATATAACACTCCAGGCGTACACACCCCGGGGCGTGGCTTTCCCCATTCAGAGGAGGAGCTTAGGTGTGAGCGCGTAAAAGGACTCTCAGATGCAGAGACTCTATTGGCACTGTTTGCTGATAAGATGACGCGCGCGAATATTCAAAATGAGAATATAAGAAAAAGTATTTAAAGAGGGTTTATGATAAATTAAATTAGAAATGTAAAGAAAGGAGGTAGGTTTACCACTTTTGTTATAAAAATATAAAAAAAGATTTTGGGAATCATCATTTGATGAAGGGTAACAATGTATATGAAAAATATGTACTAGTGTATAAGAAATATTTATTAAAATTTTCAAAGAAATTTTGAAAACATATCTAAAGTGCAGGGGTTTTATTAGTCTCTAACATTTGATAAAACCAAGGGGATCCCAAGGCTGGGGTTCAAGATCGATAAGGTAGAACCCAGTCGTATTGACCGAGACATACTTCACGGTAGGAATCTGCATTATCGGCTTATGATAATATCAACTGATGTCAATACCGACTGTGATTAATACCAAGTGTCGGTAATTTGCATCAGTGGCATCATCTGACGGCAAGTGATGCATTTGGCTCCAAGTCGGTAAGGTAGGACCCTTATGTAGCTACCGAGGTCCAGTTCTTGTCAGAAATCTACATTATCGATTAATATCGACTGTCGTTAACTTGCAACGGTGGCACCATCTGTCGGCTAGTGGCGTTATGACTTATTTGATTCTAGGTCGATAAGATAGAACCCTGATGTATCGACCAGAGCTCAGTCTATTTCAGGAATTGGCATTACCGGCTGATAATAATATCGACTTGTGGTGGTGGCGCAATCTGTCGGCAAGTAGTGTAAGTCAACGTACATTCCGCTGCGCGGTGGTAAGGTAGACCCTTGATTGCCAACCGAGGCCAGATTAATGTCAGAAATCTGTATTATCGACCGAGAGTAATACCAACTGTCGGTAACTTGCATCCATGGTGCCATCTGACGGCAATTAACGCATTTGGTTCTATGTCGGTAAGATAGAGCCCTGATGTATCGACCGAGACTAAGTGCATGTCAGGAATTTGCATTATCGACTGAGGATAATACCAATGTCGGAAACTTGCATCAGTGTCGCCATCAAACGGCAAGTGACTCATTTGGTTTAGGGTCGGTAAGGTAGAACCCTGATGTATCAACCGAGACTCAGCAATGTCAGGAATCTGCATTACCGACTGATGGTTTCATCGACCTGTGGAGCCATCTGTCGGTAAGTAGTATAAGTCAACGTACAGTCCGCCCCTCGGTTGGTAAGTTGTCCAGAATCCCCATAGCTCTACTACTGGTTTAAATTCTAACCTGTATTTAAACCTGTATTTAAATTACCAACTCTATAATCTCTTTTGTGTTCAGTAACTCGAGTTTTTAGTCTCCTACCTGTTTCGCCAATTTAAACTTTTTGACAACATTTACATTTTATAAGATATACGATTCCTGACAAATGACCTTTATGATCACTATCCTTTCGGTCATGTAGAAGCTTTGTTTACATTTTACTTGAAGACCGCAAGACCTTCAAGAATAGTTTCTCACATATACATTGACGTTTGAAGAAAGAATTGATTTAATTTTTATCAAGTCTGATATTAATTTATTGGCAAAAAAGATACCTCGACAGTCACTTCGTGAAAGAGAACGAACGTGGCCGTTCTTAGCTGTTTTAGCAACTCGACATTCCGCAGGAACCATAGACTCTAATTCTGATTGGTTGCGAAACTAAAACTTTCGGAAGCGGAAGTTGGAGATCGACGAGCTATGACAGGAGCTTTAAGTGGTAGATGGTGCTGTGGTCCTAAAATTTAAATTTAAAATATTGAACTTCGCCAATTATACTTAGATCGTCGCGCTGACTCTCCGACAATACTTTAAATCATTTACAGGTCATCAGACTCATCTGGCAATAATAAGATTCTTGCTCTGAGACTGGAAACATTCAATATGTAATGTGGGATTCACAAGCAATAGAGCTACTATATTTATTTTTAAAATTTAATTTATTGATAGAATAAACCCAACAACCAGAGGCCAATTACAGAGCTTCAAAAGTACATTGTATTAACTATATTTATAATGATACAAAGTAGTAGTATACTATTAACTAGACGAAGAGCATATAATATTATGTGTAAAAAGTATATTTATTTATTTATTTATTTATTGTGCGGCTGAGTTAGAGATAAATTCGCAGAGTATATTACAAAAAGTATGTATTGAGACTGTGAAGAGATCGATATCCTCACGAGAACAGGCAAACACTCTACTCAGGTCATAACACATGATATAGATTTGTGATCGATGATCTAAGCTGGAAGCCAAGTAGATTGAATCCCTAGATCTTGTTGATCAAGTAGGTATATTAAATGGAATGATTTGTATTAGTATTTGTATTAGTCAATTATACCACGAATCGATTTTAACAAAAATAAAATTCCAGCAAATGTCCGTCTGTTCTCGAGAATGCAAACATTAAATCGTTTATAAAGAATATTTATATCAGATCCCGGAAATGGGTAGATTCCAAGCTCCTTCCAATTGAGGTATTTTAGAAATCTCCTGTGACACGCTTCTATGAGGTTTTTATGCTAATGGAGATTAGAAGTCCAAACAACCGAGCAATATTCTAGCTCAGATCGTTCCAAAGTTTGAAATAACGTGACCATTGTTAAAATGTTTTTTAATCTTTTACAGATTCTAAATAAAAAACCTAATGATTTATTGGCGCTAGATACAGTATTTTCAATATGCACATCAAAAGAGAGATCTTGTTTAATTCTAACTCCAAGGTCAAACATTGCAGACACTCTCTCGAGAACTACCCCTTATATTTTGTATTGAAAGTTAGTTAGCTTATCTCTTTTGCAGAACCGAGAAATGATCATTATCCGACACTTCTGAATATTAATTTCAAGTTCATTGGCTGTGCACCAGTCAACAAATCTATTAATATTATCTTGAAGATAAATACAAGAAGTAATATCAGAGATAGGATAAGGGAACTTAAGATCATCTACATAAAAATAATAATAGCAATTGAGATAAGCCGAAAGATCGCTTATCCGACGCAATGTGTCTCTGGACACGACGACCAAAACTGAAATTCAAATCTGGGGACACAGATTGATCTCTATCGCTCTCTCCCCCCCCCTCTCTCTCTAAAAAAACCCCAAAAAATTAAATAAAATTTAAATTTAAATTAAATTAAATTTCTAAAAGAGGCCGGGTGGCTCAGGCAATAGTGCTTTAGGCTTCCGAGCAGGAGGACTGAGGTTCGATCTCTGTGCCGGTACCAATGTGAATGTTTCTACGTACTTTAACCGGGGATCTGGTGGTTCGGAACCGACCTTAAACTGTAGGTACCCTCAAAAAGAAGGTCAGTGTCCTCCCGAGGAAGGGATTCCATGTCGAGGGGACTATTGCTTGGGAATCACTGCGCGACTATACAAATACAAATCCAAATTTCTGAAAGCAAATTTTTTAAAATCAAATACTCACTTTAAGTTTCACGTTAAAATCACTTAGACTTCCACATCACTGGAGAACTGGAGAAAAAACTGGAGTGATGAGTGAGCACTGAGATTTCTGAACACTGGTTCGAAATTTAATAATCTCGTAGATGAGCAGCCTGCTTTTATATCATGAACTTTGTTTTAGAAATGTGAGACAAGGAAATAAGATAAAGGAGTGAGTGAGAGATCATACGGAGATTAGATGAAGGTAAAGACAGTGAAGAAAAATGGTTGCTATAGTATAATTGAAATCTTTTCTACCTATTCTTTAAAGCCATTTTTTTCCATTTTAATAAATAACTGATTTCCAAGCTTTAGCACATAATCATTTTCATTTCTCACTTTTGATGTTGTACATGTCAATATTTTAAATTCAGGCCTTCTGTCAATATGGAATTTAAATGTCACCGATAAAGATAAGTCACGAGGTTATAAGCGAAGAAGTGTTTCTTCTTCGGAAAACTATCATCAAATCGAGTTCTATTATATGCAGATTTCATTTTTTATTCCGAAGTATTACAAAATTATAAATATAAGACAAAATAATAATAATCAAATTAGGAAAATGTGTAAAAAGGTTAGTCAAGGAAAAAACTATAAGATTATTTCTTAAATTTATGTTGCAATTATTTCTTTCACTTAATTATTATTTTTGCTTCTTCACAAAGGAAGCTTTTTAACGATGAAAATTTTCGAATCTCATTTTTTAACATTCCTCGACCTAATTCGCCCCTAGGAATCTGAAAATAAGGCTTTTGCAAAATGTCTGTCTGTGTGGGTGTGTGTGTGTGTTAACAATGGTTTTTTAATTATAATTAGCAAACGACTTGAGCTAGGTTCATGAAATTTGGAGGATTATAATAAAGAAAAATTACTCTAGACTTGGAGGTTGTACTAAAATACACCTTTTACTACCAAAAAAGATTGAGGATGATTGATTAAATATCTCGATATGACATAAAGAAAATTTGAAAAATTCGAAATTTTCAATAATTTTCATCACTGAATTTTAAGTAATAAAAGATTTTCAATACACAATTTTTTTAAATATGGGAGGGTATTTAATTAATAAAAATCAATACAATGTTTCTAATCATCTTTAAACAAAAAATTTTCTCATTTAAAATTTTTTGAGTTTTGAATTTCTTCGTTTATATGTAAAACTTCTTTTTAATTTTGGAAATATAGCCATATTATAAAAACCAAATTTATTCCTTTGGACGAGACGAATCGATTGACCTATTGCAAAACCTTTTATGACTTACTATATTTATAACATATAGAATTAAAATTATTTTTACGTTTGTATCAGAGAAACTTTTTCAATTTTGGAAATATAAAAAATATCATAACTAACAAATTTATTCCTTTTGACGAAACGAATCGTTTGAACTATTTTAAAACCTTTTATAACCAACTGTATTTTAAATAGATAACATTAAAAATTTTTTGTACGTTTATATCAGAAAATTTTTTTAATTTTGGGAATAAAGCAAAATTATAAGAATCAAATTTACTCCTTTTGATGAGACGAATCGATGGACCTATTATTTATTGTTTAAAAAATAAACAACCTTTATAAGGAAGCAAAGTGTTCATGAAATTATTACAAATAAGATACACGCCAACGTGGAGACACCCAAACTAGTAACTATTTTTACTACCGTAAGAACAAAGTAAAAAAATTTTGTCTTCGTTTATCTTATGACGGTCTAAGAAAGTTCTGTTCTGAATTGTTCCACTCCAAATTAGATTGTTTAATATTAGGAACTAATTGGCAGCGGTTTTGAGTTATTATTAATTTAAATTTTCTTCCTTGTTTCATTTTTGATAACGATAAGTGTTCTTGCATGACATAAAGTGGCATATTTACTTTTAATTTTCCTATAAATTGCAAATTATCGGTCAGTCAGTTTCTATACTGCTTGCTTTTTATGAATTTATTGTCAATAATTAAAACTAACTTTCTTTCAGATCATTTTCTGAGAATAAAGTTATTTAAAAAATACAGAAAAATTTAAGAAGACAGTTGCATATTAAATTATGGTTAACAACCTGAAATTTTCGAGAACTCGAAACTGTTCGAGTACTCGAATTTTTCGAGGACCCGAAACTTTCGAGTAGCTCGAAACTGTTCGACTACTCGAAGCCGTTCGAGTTCTCGAAACTTTCGAGTCGCTCGAAACTGTTGAGTGCTCTAAGTTATTCGAGTTCTTGAAACTTTGGAGTAGCTCGAAAATTTTGAGTACTCGAACGTTCGAGCATGCTGGAACGCAACTCGACTCGATTCAAAAAAAGTCGGTTTGACTCGACTCGAAGTTTCGAGCTTTTTGGACACCCTTAACCTTTAGCTTTACATTATTCATTTTTTTCACCTAATACTTTAAACAAATTAAGTTTTGATCGCAATCCAACAAACTCTATCTTAACTTTTTCGTTTTCACCTTTTATAAAATCCAGTACTAAGGGAATTCTTCCATTAACATTCTCTGGAGAATAGTGAAAATGTCTCCTTTATTTATAATGTGTTTAGGGTTTACATAACTTCCGCTTCTCTACAACTTTATTACATCCTTTTTACATCGCTTATTACCTAATTATCTTCATAACTGATCTAACTTATTCTCTAATTTAATAAATCGAATTTCTAATTCCTAAATTATCGTGTTGGTGCGATCGAACGAACGAGTGATCGAGTATTTGAGCATACAAGCGGGTAAGCGAGAGAGAAAGAGCGAGAAAAACGTAGCCGCATCATATTCTACTTACATTTTTACTTAATCGTTTCCCCCATTCTTTTTCTAGATATTTTGTCACTTCTCTTTTTATCACCTTATACCAAATATTGTATCTCGATTCCCCTATCCTCTCTTCTTTATCTATTACCTGCTTTTCTCTATCTCTTCTCTCCACTTCTTCGTAATCTATATTTCCTGCTTCTTCTATCCCCCGATCTCTTTAAAACTCTTTTCTTTTTTCTACCCCTCGCCTTAACTCTACGGCTCTGTTCCCTCTTTCTTCCACGTCTTTGTAACACTTTACCTTTAATTCCCCTCCTTATCCCATCCTTCATTTCTCTTAAAAACTTCCACACCCTCTTTCCTGCCCTTGTTCTCAATTTATCCCTTTGTGCCTCTTCTCTTACCATATAACCCGAAGATCTCCAGTCTACCTCTAATGTCCATCTTATATATTCCTCTCGAAACCTTACCCCCCTAACCCCCTAACCCTCCCTATATCCCTCTTTATCTCCTTCCTCTTCTTCCATCCCCATATCTCTTCCCCATATCCTAAAACTGGTGACGCCAGCGTATCTATAGTTTCATTCTTCTACTTGAACCTTTTTCAAATCTTTTTTTCTATAGCCCATATCTGTTTCATTGCCTTCTCCACTTTCTCAATCCTTTTCCTAATATGCGCTTTTATGTTCCCCATTCTTCTCTTTACATTTCTCATTCCACCTTCTTCTGCTCCATCCTTTACTTATGTCCTTTTACCTGTGCCATCTAATGCTCTTTTCATTTCCATCTGTTCGTTTACATTTTCCTCTGCCATCTTCATATTCTTGACCTTTTCCTTAAATTGCTCTTCTCCTTCTGCTGAACAATCCCCTCTACTTGTTCTTTTTACCTTTACTTCCTTTTTATTTTTATTTTCTCTACCCTTTCCGCCTCTTATGCCACTATTATGGGGGAGTGATCTGAGCCCCTACCTTTAGTTTCTTGACATTTTCCCTGACCTCGTCGTCCACTATCACATAATCAATTACAGTTCCCTTTCTTCCTCATCTCCCTCTATATTTTCGTTTAATATGAACCTTCCCATCTCTTCTAGGCAATTCAACAATTTTTTTCCTACCCTATTCAATATCTTGCCTTTTTATTTCCTTCCTCCCTCTCCTCCCTAATCCCTTCCTCCTCTATCTCCTGTTCTCGCATTAAAATCTCCTATTACACTAGTCAATAAAATATGACTTATGTGTTCATGGAATGAGTTGTATGATTTCCAGAGTAGTTTTCTGTGCTGAATCCCAATCTGGCCTCTGGTTTTCCCCAGCACTTCAGGTTTTTGAGATTTTTTGTGTTCAAAATTTTTTCGAAAAATCACAAATCGTATGATAAATGTGTGTTAAAAATTTTTTAAACGGAAAGCAATACATGATTTCGATGCATTTTTTAACGCAGAATCCATTCATTGTTTTTTTTCGATATCTTATATAGTTCCTGAGATAATTTAAAAAAACTTTTAAAAACACGAAAAAAATGCTTTTACAAAAAATCTTCTATTTATAATTCCACTTGTAACTGTTTGAAAGATACATGGCAGAGAAGTTGTCTTTTTCTATAGAGTTGCCAGTTTGACGGCTTACAAATACTTGAGGCTGTATTGTTTCTTGTATCTCATTACATTCAAGTCTACAATATTTGCAATATTTACAATATTCACAGAGTTCACAGTATTCACAGTATTCACAGCACCAATCATGGCGCCGGACTTTTTGGCAGGTTTTAAATACGCAGGCACCGCGACGTCGCGGCGCCGGCTCCCGGCTACCTTCATTTGATGCTAGTCCTCTGCGGAGTCACAACATATGCTGCCTACTGTAAAACTTAAATTTATTTCTAATCAACTCCAATATTTGCGCTAAGCTTTCATTCAAATCTCATTTTGTAACCATTGCAAAATGGAGCACAGATGCAAAAATCATCCCGATAGCTTTTGCTACGTTTACAGTTTTTTCGTCCCACAAAAACAGAGACAAAACATTTATCCTGCAATGCGAGAAGGCTACGAGATATATTTTCAGATTAAACACAAGAATGGAGAAAAAAGTTGGATACCCAACAGCTGCTGTTCAACTTGTGCGATTAAATTAAGGTCAGTACATCGAGGAGATTTTGATCGTCTTTTTACATTCACTTTTCTACTTTTTGGAGAGAATCTCAGAATCATATCGATGATTGTTATTTCTGTTTAACAGATTTATAAGGCTCCTCATCGAAATGCAAGAACTCCATTGTTACCCTAATTTTCCTTCCATGACAAAAGCTACTTATGACCGTAACGATTCTATCCCGGGAAATCCTGCAAAACGCAAAGCAGAAGCAGAAGAAATCAGAAGAAATCAATGCTGATGAAAATCAAACCCTAGAATATAAGCCGACCAGAAACTTGCCAGAATTATTCGACCAGAAAGATTGAATGATTTGATAAGAAACCTGAATTTATCGAAAAAGGAGGCTGAAATCTTGGGCTCTAGACTCAAGGAAAAATATTCGCTGAAAAAAGATGTGAAAATCTCTTACCGAAATCGAGAAAAAGATTTAACTACATTTTTTTCCAGTCAAGATACTCTCATTTACGGTACCGATGCAGATGGGATTATGAAGAACATGAAATGTTCATGTTTTTTTTTTCATGCCATGAACACCAGCCAGAGAATTGGTGTTTATTCATTGAGGCAAATAAACATAGTTTGAAAGCTGTTTTCTTGCACAATGGAAATGAATATCCATCAATACCCATTGCTCATGCGATGGGTATGTGTTTTTTCCATAAACACATAGATCATATTTTGTTGACCAGTGTTATAAGCCTAATTCCTTCTTTATTTCCTTCCATCAATGCTCTCATCTTCTACGTCCTTGTGTCCTATCAAATTTCCTTCTTTATTTTCATCACTATTCCTCCCATTGCTCTTCCCTTTTTATTCTTCCTCTTTCCACTTTGTACCTTCCATCCGTAGCTCTTCGGTAACCTTCCACTCACTTTTTCCCATCGCTTTTCATCTAACCAGATTCCCATAATTATTACTACTTCCCATTGTTCTAAATATCTCATAAAATCCTTATCCTTTCTTTCCAAACCCGCTATATTCCAGTAGCCTATTTTTCATTCTTTCTTCGATTCACGTCTCGTCCCTTCTTCTTCCCTGCTATTTCTTATTTTTCCATCTTCTGTTTTTTTCTCTCACATTCTCTCGCCACCTTACTTTTTACTAACTTTTCCCCTGCTTCGTCCCAATCCGACCATACGTGTCCTATCTGTATTTCTCCCTATTTAACCCAAGTTCCTTTTTCCTTTTTTCTTTCATCATCTGCTATCAGAAGATGAAAGAAAAAAAGGAAAAAGAACTTGGGTTAAATAGGGAAAAATACAGATAGGACACGTAAGGTGTGATTGGGACAAAGCAGGGGAAAGGTTAGTAAAAAGTAAGGTGGCGAGAGAATGTGAGAGAAAGGAACGGGAGATGGAAAAATAAGGGATAGTAGGGAAGAAGAAGGGACGAGACATGAAGCGAAGAAAGCATGAAAAATAGGCTACTCTAATATAGCGGGCTTGAAAAGAAATAATAAGGATTTTATGAGAAATTTATAACTATTTCCCTTAAGTTTTACTGCATGTTCCTTTCTTTTTCACGTCAAATCACCCTCTATTCTCTCCGAGCTTCTATATAACGCCCTTTTCTTAGTCATCACTTTCCTGTTATTTTCCCTGTTCTTTAACTGGACCAGCGCCATTTGCCCTTCTCTTCCCTCTTCCCTACCTACACTTCTTACTTCCTCTATTTCTACCTTTGCATCTATCGTCTTTAGCACTGCCTAGACTCCTTCTTTTAATTCCTTTCCCTCTAATCTTAAACCGTCAAAATCCTAAATACTTCTTCTTTCATCTCTCTGTCTCTTTCTCCCTCTCTCTTTTTGCCTTCTATTCTTCTCTCTATTTTTCTCAACCATTCCTTATCCGCATTCCCACTCCCTTCTCATCTAAAGTCCCGATTTGAGCTTTCTAGGTCCTCCATCCTACACTCCAACTCTTCTACTTTTTTTATTAAGCTCTTCCTGCTTTTTTAGTGTTTTTTCTAAGCTTTGCATCCTTTTCTCTAAATTTTCCCTTACTTCTTCCCATCTCTTTTATAAGCTCGGCCATTTCCCTCCTAATTTCTTGCTTTACTTCTTCTCCTCTTTCCTCCTGCTTTTTTCATGCAACCCTATTACCTCCATCATCATTCTGTGTATTTTTTCTAATTCTTTTTCCTCTATCTGCACACTATCCTCACCGCTAGTTTCTACTTTCTGCTTATCCTTTTCCTCCTTCTTCTCATTCTCATCAATTCCTGACAAAATTTTAAACATTTTTAGAAGTTTTAAGAACGAACCTACCTCTTCTTTATCCTCACTGCCCCGCCTCTCGTCCCTCTTCTTCTTAATGAATTCTTCTATCGAAACCAAACTCTGTGCCCTCCTTCTCCTGCATCAACCGCCGTATCTTATGTAACTCTCCACCCTGCCCCCACGCTACCTAAGTACCTAACTAACCTCAAAGCCCATCCAAATCAGTCTCAAACGCAATAAATATAAATCACCCTTTCACTTTTCTTATTTCAAACATTCAATCATCCTTTCACAGAACTTTCTTACACACTTTACCACCAACTCACATCAAATTTTACGAAAATTTTACTCAATTCCGCACAGAACAATCAACATGACCTGTTATTTTCATACCGGAAACGAAAACCCCTCAAATTTATGTATATCACGATTAATACAGTTGTAAAAATGTGGAATAGTTATATAATAAGTTAAGCTGCCTGTGTTAGTATATAATAATTAGTTTGTGTTTGCCTTATTTTCGTCCGATGGTGAGCCTCAATCAAATTCAATCATAAAACTCTTATTGCTAACGTCTATAGAAATTGGCTGTCTAGTTCTTGCCTTTATTTTGAAGACACGGGCAAGAGGTTTGACCTCGGATCTGAGTCCTTCTTTGGCTTCGAGCGATTCCTTATCTATAAATGCAATCGGCGTTATAGAGTTGGAAACAGTGACTAACGAATCATGCCTAAACGAAATTTGGGCCTGATCTTGTCTCAAAGAGGGTCGCCCTAAAATACCATATGTGGAGAGATTAGAACATAACTTCGCACTACATGAAACTAGACAGGGGTCTGAGGATCGAAAGCTCGATTGTTCCGAGGATTTTTATTGGAGGATCCGTTATTCCCGTAATAAAAGTAGAATTTTTTGTATTGAGAATCAACTCCGCGCGCAAAGAGCGTAGTTTTATTAGATTTTCGTCCGATTCTGGGTCCACGAGAAAACATGATTTCGTATTCCTAAATTTGTAGCAACGAGTCTGCTGGTTGTTTAAATTTCTCTTGCAGTCCTAGAGAAGCTGACCTTGGCGGGTCGCATTCCCCAATCATTTTAGTTTGCTAGCCCAATACGAGCTGCCTTGCTTCGAGGGACCTTGAGGCGATTTTTGGACCATGCTTGTGGTAAGAACGTATTGAGATAAATATTGGTACCCTTGGAAGCCTAGAATTGAGGCGGTCTTGCCTGGTAGACCGGAGGCAATTGTTGATAATGTTGCATAAGATTTTGGGGTTGATGGTATGCCATGGGGTTGGGTTGTTGATATTGAGGGATGAAATTAGGTGGATATTGTGGAGGAGGAGGCTGTGCATATACAGCATTTGGAACAATCATTGGGTTGTCTACAACCCTCCTTTTCATCTAAATTGTCATTCCTCTCTATTTGCCCTGAATAAGGGCTCAGAGAACGAGGACTCTCTTAAACACTCTCTCTACCCCGAGAAATGTGGTAAGAGGGAGTTCTAGTTATACGTAGATAGTAGTATAGCAAGGGGGTTTCTGGCACACCACTACGTAGTTCCAGCTGTCACCGACAGGTGGCGCTACTAGTCCGTTATCAACAGTCGGTAACTGCTCAGTCGTTAAGGTAGAGCACTCACACAGATCCTATTCTGGGTCACCTCAGTCGGTAAAACAGTGCCGGAAACTTATCGACTGTCGGTAATTGAACTTGCTACGTAGTTCCAGCTGCCGCAGACAGATGAAGCCACCAGTCAGTTACCATCAGTCGGTAACTGCTTGGCCGGTAAGGAATATCATTGACACGAATTCATAACCAAGTCGGCAAAGCTGGTCCCTGTTTTACGGACCGAGTCGGCTACAAGCTTCATGTGTAGATGGCGCTCGTGGAATCGGGGATTCCCCTGAGATCTTGAAACTTCTAGAAACATAGTTGACCTATGTGAGCTAGGGGATGCACGAAACTTCTAGAAACTTTAACCTAATATTATTTATAGGTAAATTGCTTATTTATCTCATGTTAGTGAAAATAAGATGGAGGTAGAACCCTGAAATACCGACCAAAACATCAAATTCGGCGATTCTCAAGTTTTCCGAAAATAATCGAACCTTCTAGAAACTTCAATGTGATCTCTGACGAGTTTCTGTACATCGAAGTTTCTAGAAGTTTCTGGAGCTATTGCTGTTGAGGGTTTATTTGTCGTTAAAGTTTCTAGCAGCATCGATATTGGATGTAATCTCTGAGGACTTTACAGGAAAAATAAAGTCTTAGCATCCATTTATAATTTGACATATGCAAAATTCAATGACTCAAGGCTTCCAGAAATTACCTTGTTGACGAGGTGATCTCTTACGATTTTCTGATGTATCGAGCTTTTCAGAAATTTCTTTGTAGACGTGGTGATCTCTGACGATTTTCTGTTGAACGAATTTTCGAGAAGGCTCGAGACGAAAGAAGTATGGATACAGAATATGACCGGAGAAGGCTTCCATGACACATGCGGATGCGTACTACCGTTCGGTTGTAAATAGGGCTGCGCAGTTGAGTTATATGGTACCTATAGCTACGCAGTACACGTTTAGGACACTTACGGATGCACAATAGACTTGTATGATACACATAGCTGCGCAGTGCAATTTTTTAGTATATATATATATATATATATATATATATATATATATCTGCGCAGTAGCGTTCTGCCAAATATGCAGCTGCGCAGTACACTTCTAGGACACTTACGTATGTGCAGTAGACTTATATGATACACATGGCTGCGCAGTGCAGTTTAGTGGTATATATGGCTGCGCAGTATAGTTCTACCGCATATACATCTGCGCTGTACACTTCTAGGACACTTACGATTGCACAGTAGACTTCTACGATACTTATGGATGCACACTACACTTGGAAATCTTCAGTGGGCTTATATGACACATATGGATGTGTATTATAGTTTAGTGATGCACAATGCTGTGCCGTAGACTTATATGCTACTTATGGATGCGCAGTAGGCTTCTATGGCACACACTGATGCGCAGTAGTATTTTACAGTACATAGAGGTGTGTAGTGTAAATACATATTACCTAAAGCTGTGCAGTACACTTTTACTCTTTTGGCGAATTCTGTAACACGGTTCTGTTCTAAGCTAAAATACCAGTAAAACAGTTACCAATCATTCACTGACAGACGATAATGGTTCGTATCCGTGCTAAGATATCAGCAGTCGATAAGGGGTTTTCAGTAACAGATGGCGTCGTCGTCAATTACGTTAAATTGGAGGGAAATAAAAAATTGCACGTGGTAAATTTAAATATGTGCGAAAATCTGAATTCATCTACCCGCAAATTAAATCTAGGTAATATTAAAGTGCTTAAGGTGAATTGCTGTACATGTATTCAAATTAAGCACACAGTTTTTCCCTTTTGCAATGCTTATTTATTCTTATTATTAAAAAACTTGTAGAACATAAAATTTATGAAAGAAGATAATTATTGTATATATTTAAATTGAAAAAGATTATAGGGCCCTCTGAAGTAGCAAAAATCGTACTATTTAACCCTTAAATGACACTGGGGGTCCAATGGACCCCACACCATTTTTGGTTCCAAAAATTTTTATTTTCCCGCTCGAATTGTGGCATGAGGCGTCAGCTACTTTTAGTTGAAACCTTTCCCTACCATTTCGTCTACAGAGGACAGGCCAGTGAGTTGACAGACGCTTGGGACGGCGGTTCGTTTTCGGGTTGGGGCCCAACGGCCCCCTTTGTGTCATCAGCGTCGGAAAAAGTGAATTTTTTGTGAATTTTTTTTAAACGTTTTTGTGCTCAATTGGAGTTTCTAAACCGTAAGTGGTAAAGTGATCACGATAAAAAAATTTTAGTGGCGAAATTCTAACAGTTTTCGAATTTTAAGATGGCGTACAATTTACG
>JBAGKK010493987.1:0-15478 GCA_037177015.1 Euceroptres primus
TGCTTACTAAAGCAATTGGTAAACGATTCGGCACTATTTCATTAGTAGAAAACTACTAATTCAGATTTAGAGAGTGCGGTCTATAAATCTTATATTGAAATGCTTCACAAACACTCAATACCTCGAATCTAATTTCTATCAAATTTTTTTACATTTTTTCAAAAAATTTTTTATGCATTTGACTGAACTGAGGTATCTAGATCTTACAATGATGTGATCACAAACTCTCAATACCTCATATTTGATTTCTATGAAAATTTTCAACATTTTTTCGTGAATTTTTCTATACATTTTATTGAATTTTTTAAATTTGGGGTTCAATATCAAATTTACAGAACTCTGTAGAGTTATTCCAGTTTTGTTCTACATTAAATCCTGAAAGATGTACAAAATATAGAAAATTTGTTCAAGGTTTGCTCTTATACCCGACTATTGAAATAATTCAAGAAAGTTTAATGAACTTTTTTTCTCCGTGCATGGAATAAATATTCGATTACTTTTTGGATAAAAGTGTTAAAGCTCAAATTTATCCAGTTTTTGGATTATTTTGATATCTTCCAATTTACTGTGATCCTGATAATTGTTTTGTAAACGAATTATTACTGATAACAAATCATAAGAGCTACTGCTTTGTAGGTCGAAGTTCTGCATTTTTCAAATGAATGATTTGATTTGATTTCTTCTGTATTCTGATTTGTCTTAGAATATTGGTTTATTTATGAAAAAAATAATATTGATACTCTGCAGATTTCCAAAGATTCTCGAGATTTTGTACAATCGACCGCCGGTTCTAGAATCTCAGCAGGGAATCTTTAAACAAAGTTGTAAACTCAACCACTATGAGAAACGAGCTAGCGCACTGTGCAGACATTACCAACCTATTTTGGACAAAATGGACGATAACCTTGGGTTTCACGCAGTCCCTTTCATCAAATTTCGAGAGTCTAGCCGCACGTTTACTCTTGAAACACGTAGGGCAGAAGTTCATATACATAAGTATTCGCGTTACTGAGAAAGTGGTGCAGGTTCCGGGCTGCCTCGTCCTGCAAATAGGTAAGTACCTATATTAAACCGGTACGTGAGTCGTGAGCAAGGCGTACTCGAGGTACCTACTAGAAAGCTACGCCGTGAGGTGAATTCCCGGCGTGGGGATGAAGGCGGGGTGAGAAAGAGTGAGATAGAACTCGAGATAGTAGAAGGAGGAAGGAGTAACGTTATCACGACTCAAGAAATTACAAGGCATGCGAGACCGACTTGTCCCAAGACTCATTTCGTCCAAACTCGAAGGGTAGAAGGCGCCGCTTGTCGTAAAGACATATACGAGAGTTACCGTCTCTCTGTTTCTAGAATATGTAAACACGTTTCCAACTTTTTCCTGTCTGTCTGTTACATCAGACTGGGGAAACCTTCACTTAGCTCATGTTTTGTCTGTAAGTTTCTCTCAGCTGTCTTTCTTCTCCTTTTGGTAATTTCTGCATTTATTACTGCTGCGAAGTGGGTGATTTTTATCTCTGGAAAAGCATTTTAAAATTTTTGTTGAATAACATTATTCAGTTAACAATGTGCATAGAAATTATTGTGTAGTTTGTTTGCCAATTTCCAGTGCTGAACGATGAATCTAAACTTCACTTCTTAATCGAAATACGTGTTATGTCATCGGTACGTGCTTAGAGTCCATGCATATGCCGAATCTGAGTTCTATATGGTCACTAGTAATCGCATTCGAGAATTCATGAATGTTAGTCGAACTCCAGGGAGTATCGATACGTGCAGGTAGAGCATAATTTCAGTTTACGAGACACTGTCTTGCTTGTGTTGGACACTCCACTGTTTTATGGGTATTTGTCGAGCTGCAGAATATCGACTTTCAAGTCTTCTTTAAGTAGAAATAAAGGTTTAGAACCTAGAATCACGGTGTGTTGTAAATTCTTGTAAACAAGGTAAAAACCTTTAATTTAAATTTTATGTCCCGTAATATTCAACCTGTGAAACTTAGATTTTTCTTTAATAATCTTTATTAAACATGGAGATTTTAACTGCATGATTTAAAAAATCGTATGAGCCTAATAGCTGGAAAAATGATCAAGTTTTTATTTCAAATGGACGTTGCAACTTCCCGGATATCATTCAGGGAGAAAATCGACTTCTGAACACGTCACAAAGATAAAAAAATACCTTTCTTGCATATATTGCGCAGTTATCTTCAATCTGGATACGTTTCAATTTTCTTTCGCTGAGTTTTAAGAGCAATATCGGTTTTTTAAAGGCGCATATGCACGACTGTACTAACCCGAGCAGGTGTAGAAGACGTAAAGGGTCAGAGATGTTAGTGCAAGTCCATATATACACATTGTGGCGAGATAGTGTGCAAGCTGGTCCAGTTAGGTGCTACTTTACGGGCAGTAACTGCCGTCGTAAACATGGCGAACACACGCGAACTCTCGCCAACTAAAGCCAGGCCTCTCTTGCGATCGAAGAGTGCGATCCTTTCATCCCTCCGGACCGTTTCCCGATCTCGTTTTGTTTTAATACGCCACGTACCAAGAACACTCAGCTGTGAAATCGGTAGGTAGTAGGCACGAGTTATGTCACCTCTCTAACGACACGTACAGTGTTATTACATTTTTTTTTATCCCCAGAACCATCATCCACTTTATTCGCCGTTCAGTGGCGTACGAAAATCGTGAAAAAGTGGAACAAGATTGCACAATATATACATGTATCTGGGATTTAGGTCACCGTATGACGTAGGATAATCTCTGTAATAACGTTTTCCTGATATGACTCTTGGCTCTTGGAAAATCTTGATTCTTGGCCCTGAGCATTTTTTAAATGCTTCTTTACACAGATTGTGAGCGTGATTAAAGTTGATAGATCATACATTTTTCTTCTGCATTTGTACCCTGTTTATGAAATCCTTCATCAAGAGTTCAAACATTAAATTCTGGTTTTTGAAAATTGGTGTTTAATGATGAAAGAAGTATCTAACTTAGGTTAGAACTAACTTGTTGATGAAGGAAGTTAGTCTTATTAAACTTCCTTCACCAAGCTAAACTTTCTAAATTTGAATCAGTCAAAATTTTCACTGATTTCATTTAGTGACCCATTTCTAGCTAATTCGTCAGTGAATTTTGTCTAAAGGACTCCGCACCAAAAAAACTGGTCATAATCGGACGAAATATTTTTGGGAAATTTCTTCTATTCTCCTGAACTACAAGATAAAAGAATCTTTAAAAAATCCACCGATACTTTTTTTCAATTTAAATGTTGCGGGATCCTTTCAGTTTATTTCACTGAAATTCAGTCAAAATTCACTGACGAATTAACTAGAAATGGATCACTAAATGAAATCAACGAAAATTTTGACTGATTCAGATATAGAGAGAACATTAAATTGAGTTTTATAATTGGTGTTTAATGATGAAAGTAGAATTTTTTTTTATTTACGAGGAAGATAAGACCAGGGTGTTAGAATTTGATGCGAGCATCAATCGGAAGATGTCAGACATTAACGTGCAAGTGAAATCGATACTGGAAATAAAAATTGTATTCATCGCACGCTAAGCTTTCTGCAGTCACTTTTTTCACTTTTGGTCACTTTTTTCACTGTTGGTCACTTTTTTCACTTTTGGTCACTTTTTTAGAAAAGCTCACATTTTGACCACTTTTTAAAAAGTTTTGATCATTTTTCTCACTTTTTTCGTTGAAAATAGAAATATATATGTTTTTAATTTCGTTCTCTGATGAAACATATTGCAATACTACAATGTGACTTTGTCACATTCTAAAAGTTTATAATTCGAAAATCCTTCGAAATCTATAAAAGACTCCAAAATTTCCTAAAATCCTACAAAATCTTTAAAACTTATACGAAAACTGCTCTCTAAATCTGAATCAGTCAAATTTAACTGAAGTCAAATTTAACCATGGCTGACTTCTTGTTTTTGCAATCAGTGAAAATCAAATGATATTCAGTTAAAAATTCTCTAATACGTAGTTAAAAATTCACTGGTTTTCAGTCAAACAAGTTACTGAAATTTCAGTGAATGAAAAATTAACTGATTTTTCAGTGAGGTACATAACCTCAGAGTGAGGTTTGACTGAAAAATTAGTGAATTTTGACTGAAATTTTAGTTAAATTTTCACTGAATGAATCAGTGACTGACTTCTTACTTCTGAATTAGTTTCTTTTAACTGATTCAGATTTAGAGAGTATTCAAATTCTTCAAAAAATTCTACACTATCTCAGTCTTCTAGAATCCTCTAGACTATTTCAGGATACTCCAAATTCTCCTCAATCTTCCATAATTAAAAAAAAATTCGGATTTATTAGAATCCTCTAGAATTTCAGACTGAATTTCAACATCTATTTAAATTTTTTAAAATACTATAAACTGTTCCACAATCTTATAAAATCCTCTAAAATATTGTGAACTCTTCCATATCTTTCTAGAATCTTCTGAAGGTTTCCAGAATTCTCCAGAATCTTTTAGAATCTTCAAAATTTATCTGAAATTTCTTCAAAATTTTTAAAATATTGGAAACTGTTCCAGAATCTTCTATAATCTTCTAGATTCTTCGGGATTCTTCCATAATGTTTTACAGTTTTTTTTTTTGGTTCTCTTATAATAATTTTATAAAATCTTGAAGAATATCCTAAAATCCTTTAACCCTTTAGCTACCAGACCCTTTTCCCGTTGCCTAAAAATTCTAAAAAGATTCAGGAATAATATATGGGCAATTTTTGACTTTTTTCTGCAAGAAAAGTTTTTAACATTTTTTTTTAGTTTTCTCGGCTTCTATTGAGTATGCGATTACTTATAACCACCTTACGAGATGCGGGATACTCTACTGTGATATAAACCACATATTTATTTTGCAGAATTTCAAGTTTATTACATGGAAATTCGAGAAAATTGAAAAAAGTGAACGTTGCAAATTAGCAATGCTGGTAGCTAAAGGGTTAATATTCTACAAAATATGCTAGAGTGTTTTAAAATCTTCTAGAATCCTCAAGAATATTCTGAACTTTAGAATTTCCAGAATTCTGCAGAAACCCTTTAAAATCTACAAAAGACTCCCATAATATTAAAGAATTCTTCTAGACTGTTTTCAGAATCTTTCTAAAATTCTACAGACTTTTTGAAAATTTAGAAAAAAAATTTGGAAGAGAGTAGAAGAGTTGAGAAGTTTATGGAAGAATTCAAAATATTTTTGAGGATTCTAGAAGATTCTGAAATGGGGTGAAAATTTTTTTAAAATTATAATAAATTTTGGGGTGTACCTATTTGACAATGTTAGAAGATTTTAGAAGACTCCGAAAAATTCTAGATTATCTCGGCAAGAGTTTAAAAGATTCTGGAAGATTTTCTTAGAAGGTGCTAGAAAATGCTTGAGGATTTTAGAAGGCTTTGGAAGAATCAAGAAGCTTCTGAAAGATTTTAAAAAATTTAAAAAAACCTAGAAGATTCTAAAGGATTTTGAGGGATTTCATAAAATTGAATGAATCTACAAGTATTTAGAAAATTTAAAATAGGTGTTCTAGACGATTCTAAAAGGATTTCGAAAGTCATAGCAGGTTTTATGAAGGATTTTATAACATTTTAGAGAGTTCCAAATATCGAATGTCTCAAAATTTGTGAAGTATTTTTTTAGATTCTAAACAAGAATTGGCAGATTTTTGATAATTTTGTATAAGATTCTGGGGAATTGCAGCAGACTTATTTCGGAAATTCGATTTGTTGATGATCTAGAAATTCGTCAATTTCATAATTTGTAATTCGGAAATCTAACAGAAAATTTGTCGGTCACTTTTTTGAAAAATGGTCACTTTTTCCACTTTTTTTCTATCTCGAACGTCGCTGACAGGCCTAAATTATCGAAAAAAGAAAAGAAAAAAGAAAACGTAATTGTCTTTTTTTTATTTATGAGGAAGATTAAGATCAGGGACTTTGATGCGAGCATCAATCGGGACATGTCAGGCAAGTAACGTGCAAGTGAAATCGATACTGGTAATAATAATTGTATTCGTCGCACGCTAAGCTTCCTGCAGTCGCTTCGAAGGATAAACGTCCTCAGTGCCGCTTTGGAATTATCTCTCGAGTATCTAGTGCCGCATAAATCAGGACCCGTGGATTACGAAGCTAAGGCTGCGGAAGTAATGGGATTATCGTTAGCGCACTGGCCCGCTTGAAACTAGGAAACGTCCCATCGTCCGTCGCTCGGGCATCCGTCCACTCGTGCACTTCGCGAACCAACGAAAATTTGATAATTATCCTAGAATTTTGAAATCCAATTCTTCAATAAATTTATTTATTCCCTATTATGTTTTCCGATATTATCATTACTCCTTCGAACAAGGAAATTCTGCATGTGTTGACTTCTTTCTAACATAAATTTCTTTTCCAACATAAATTCTGGGGAACCACGAACTTGTTTACCTCAAGTCCCATAAACTGGTTATGGATCAGGAAGTGAGCCGAGAAAATATTTGTGACTCCAAGGTTTGATGATAATCGTCCCTAGGAAGTTCGAGAGACGCCCAATTCTATCCTTTTCCCCTCTCGCTTTCATATCATAAATCGGCGACAAGATAAGGACGACGATTGTTTCGAATGTGAATGGGGACCGTTCGGGAAAGTGCGAGTTCGTGCAGTGCGCGGGAAATATATTTAAGATAGAAACCGGCCCCGGAGCGAAGCTCTTGACCCAACCCAAGGAAACCCTCTCGATAGAGCAAGTGTCGAGGGAATGAAACGAGAAGGAAAACAAGGATGGCCAGTGTGAGAAAGGAAGAACGAGAGCGTGCCGGATAGAGTGAGCAAAGGGGGTGCGAGGTCGAAAGTACCGGAGATCGAGCGGAAACCGGCTCTCTGTCTGCTGGGAGATTCTTGCAAAGGACGCAGTGCACGTCACCGACAGCCGAGCTACCGGAGGTGCTCCGGGCAGTTTACGGTTCCTGGGCCGGCCATAACTCGGCGCAGACAATTCATAAAGCAACCAAGGGGTGGTTTTGGGGACGGGCGGTAGAAGAAGGTGAAAAAGAGAGAAAATAGAAGATATTCTCGGTCGGGAAAACCCGAGAGGGCACAACAGAAAACGCTGCCGGCTCCACCGCCAAAGTGCTCTCTAAATTATTCTCTCAAGCATCATGCGCTCAGAAGAGATAGTCACCCAAAGATAGTAACTAAGGACCATTTTTGCCTCAATTTGTAACACCAAAACAGCCTTAAACGGTCCAACAGTGTCTTAAGGGCATGTACCAAGATGATCATGTGGCGAATTATTATTTTGAGCAAGCTTATTTATAAAATAATAACTCAAATGAGTTTTCTGTACCAGAAAGACGTTCTTCAAAAAGGAAAATAATGGCTTTTTATGGACAGTTTTCACTGTGGCGGTTTACTTTCACGCTGTTCGCTAGATGGCGATGGTGTATACCTCTGCGCATGCTTAGAGAACAGTGAAAAGAACCTTTTTGACGATTCGATTAGAGACTATGCTCTAACGGTGGAAAGGAAAGAACTTTTATTTGAGCCATAACATACCGAATCGCAAGTTTTTTCTTTTCCAACCTTATTAATGAGGTTGGAAGCAGAAAATAATAATTAAGTTTCCTGAGGACGTAAAGAGGAAAGGATTCTTATTTATGGCTAAATAGAAGATCCTGATTGTTGAAGCTCGCTATAAATTTATTTTGAAAGTGGTTTGTTTTCTTGGCACTGACTCTCGTAAAAAGGAACTAGGCCGTATTGCAACGTGTATCGAATTTTCAGCTTAGAGAAAACTGAGATACTAGCACGATTCCCCTGAGAGGATGTGCTCCATTGAACTTGTAATCGAGAAATTTATGGAAACCCAATAACATTACTTCCATCTCGAACATTAAATTTTTTATTTAATGTATAAGTTCATACTGAAAGTCTCTAAACATTAGATAGAAGATCGATTTTAAACTGATATACTTCTGAAACAAAATGATAAATTGAGGGTAACTGATGGATGTTGGGTACATTTTATGTCAAGAACTTTAGAGGATAATTGCGCTGCAAATAAAAGTTTTGGCTTGATTCGGAAGGGATGTCGACATTGAAGATGTGGGTTTGGAACTCAAAGTCATGGCACAATGCCTTATTTTCTGCGGGCAAGGATAAGCCAGGCGTCGGTTAGCAGAGGAGCAAATCGACGATGCGCGCACGCGAGGATTTTCAGGGCGAAAGCGGCGCTATTTCTCGGCTAGTTAAGAAGTAGAGCTTACGAGCTTACTTCTATCGAGTCTAGACGCCATCGCGAAGCCGGGAGTCTGTGGTGGTATTCTTTCCCGTGGGAAGTAAAAGGAAGGAACGTACGGAATCCGCTTTAGGAACATGAGCGACTACTATGCGCAAGCGGCAAGAGAGGAAGCGACGGAAGAAGCAGGCAGATTAAAGTTTTGCAACTGCAAGAACAGCACGGCTGAACTGTTAAATGCTCGACGTGCTTCAACTTCTTTGTCGACTTTACTTTAGAACACACCCTTCGTCCTGTCTACGGCCCTCGAGGTCAACGGCTGATTAGAACATTAACCAAACTGATTAGAAGTAATATTTTGCACCGTCAATAGATAATAATAATAATTTGCAACTTTAAGTTAAAACTTTAGATTTAACATTCTTTGAAGCAATTATGACATAAACATAATGCTTTACTCATTAGGGTGCCCATCTAAATTCTACTTATTTTTTTCAAAGGACTTAGCTTCTAAAATTAAATATTTTAACAAAATAATAAATCCCTATTTTTTTAAAATAATTGTTTTGTACCTCCACAAGGAACTTAAAGTTATAAATACGGTAAAAAATTTTGTTTCTTAAAATGAAAAAATAGGCAGTAATTTTTTGGGTTTAAGAAAAACTATTAGACGGTAAGACCTGAGAAATATTTTAAAGTAGCGCTTATAGGGTACCAAAATAATCTAAGTTTTGAAGAATGTTCAACATGTCACAATTCAATAGCCTTATCCCATAAAATTTTTCCTTATAAGAAAAAAATAACATCCCATTTTTTGTTTTTGACAAAAAACATATTTTAGAGGTCGCTCAAGGCATATGAAGAGAAAAAAACGACTTTTTCCCCATTTTCTCCAAAACTGTTGGTTTTAACGAAAAAATGTACATGAAAAAAGATGTTTGTTTTTTTCCAACCAACATTTTTTGTTTATAGTAGTTTACAGTAGGTAATTTTAAATAATCAGAAAACGGAACAAGAATGTTAATCAAGTTTGTCATAAGATTTTGGCAATAATTAGACATTACCAGACGAAGTTTTGTTTATTTACTATTAATAACTAATGTGTAAAAATGAAAAAAACTGATTTTCTGCAGTTTGAAAAAAATTTTGACTGTTCTACATTCATAGTTTGCACTTAAATAAAATTTTGCAGGGCTATGTTTTTGTATTCATAACAAAGCTGCAAGTTTTAGGAACAATATACTTCGACGCAAACCTTTATTTTTCTTCATATGTGAATTGTTGAGCACTTTTTATTTGACGTTACAAAATCTAACAGTAGGTAATAAACAGTTGGTAATCGTAGAATTTTTCTCCCGGGATGGCAGCAATGAAGAAACCCGATATTTACCGAATGTAGACGAAAGATACCGAAGTGTTGGCTTTTTATGGGTTGTCAGTTTTAGTTAATAAATATAGAGAACGAACGTAAACATTTAACAATAATAGTTAAATGTATAGAATAAAAATTATATATAAAAAATAATAGTATTTCTAGTGGAAAATAAAGAATTAAAAAAATTATGGCATCGCCATAATTTTTTTGATTAGCTAGAGGTTAATTCTGTGTATTTCTTGCCATTGCTAAGTATGGGTTAGGTGTCTTAAAGGTTATAAGTACTGCCAACCTCATCTATCTTTCGGCGACCGAAAATGTCAAAAAATTTAAGTGAAATGTTATTTAGTGAAAAAATGATAGTTTCGGATTGTCTGATCTCATTAAATTAAATAAACTTAAAAGTATATACGTCATAATTTATCATTTTTGATTAATAAGTCTTATTTTATCTATATCTTTTATATTATAAGCGATTACCTAATGTTGGAAAATATGGAAAAATTCGTATCACTGCAACGTCTCATAAAATTGCCAAAAACAGCTAAGTAATGAATTCATTAACTTTCTTTTGTATAGATATATAGTTAATTGAATATATAAGCTTAAAAAAAATGCAAACAACTTCAGTTATTTATTTAAATTGCAATATTTATACGCCTTAGAAATTTACACTACCTACTGTAGAGCGGACTCCTCTTTTTTGTCTCAGAACCATTTTGGAGGCAATAAATCACTTTTCCTGGATAAAAAGGCTTTTTTACAATTTTGGTCTGAAATTTTTTATGAAGGTGTGAAACTAAATTAGATGGAAGGTGAATATATACTTAAAATCAATAACTTTTGTTTCAAATATTATTTGTTAAAACTATTCATTTAGTAAAATCAATAGTTTTATAGTTTCTTTTAAGAAGTACGTATTATTTTATTTATTTAGAACTTTTTTGATAGAAGCATTATTTATTATAAGGGTGAAAATCAAAAAGATGGCAATATCGTGTCCCTGAAATATTATTTGCTTCTACATGAAGAAATAATTGTTTTAATTACAGAGTTTTATTAAGCGTGTTTTTATCTGCAACATCGTATGTGCGAATTATTTTCACTTCATCCCGTATCAAAATAAATTCGATTAAATATGAGTAAATGTCATCTGGTTCCATGTCCTCTACTACATTTTTCCTGTTTTGTAGCGTTATATCTTTTTACAGAAAACACTAGATCTAATTATCAATGCACATACACTTTCACAATCAATTGCAGAATTTGAAAATAAAGTTCATATTTTGTTCCTATTCATATTTGCAAAGTATTAATCACTTTTTAAATATCCCCAAATTTTTATGTCATCCGATCACAAAACAGTTTTTCATTAGTTTTATGATGGAGTTTAATTTTTCCCTATAAATTTATTAACAATAGAAGTTTATTAGTTATGTCAAAATTTAATTATACGTAAGTAGTCATAAAGTGTCGTTCTTTGAGAAAAATAACGAATTTGAAAACCCTAAAGAGTCCGTACATCAATTCGGTGTCACGCGGTCTCACGGGTTTATGATTAAATGAAGTATATTTTGGAGATAATTGAATAAAGAAAATATTAAAAAACACATGTACTTCTTACCTCTAAAACATTTAATTAACAGGTCATTCCAGAGTAAAGTTATCCTTCAGAATAATAAAATTTTTCAAGGTTAACTTTGTCATATGGTCACACAACAGGTATTTACAATCAGTGAAGTTAGTTTCAAAAAGAAATATGATCGACTTTTGGTCTATTTTTAAGTGTCAACATAGTTTTTAATAATCTTAAATCAATATGTAATTTTAATTACAATATTTGCATGATAGGAGAACATTATACAAGCCCCTGAAAGAAGAGATAATTATTATTTAAACTTAAAAAATATTGTAAATCGTTCAAATCAAACGTTTAAGTGATCTACTGCCTCCAAAACGGTTCTGAGCCAAAAAAGGTATAAACAAAAAATGTTCGCTAAAAAAAACAAACATCTTTTTTCGTATATATATTTTCGCTAAAACCAACAGTTTTCAAGAAAATTGGAAAAAATCGTTTTATTATTTTCATGCGCCTTGAACAACCTCTAAAATATGTTTCTTTAAAAAAAAAAAAAAATGGGATGTTATTTTTTTTCTTATGAGGAAAAATCTTAGGCGATATGGTTATTACATTCTTCAAAATTTAAATTATTTCAGTACCCCACAAGCGCCACTTTAAAATATTTCTAAGGTCTCACTGTGTAATTGTTTTCCTTAAACAAAAAAAATTAAAGTCTATTTTTTCATTTTAAGAAAAAAAATTTTACCGTATTTATAAATTTAAGTTCCTTGCGGGGATACAAAAACATTATTTAAAAAAATAGGGGTTCATTATTTTGTCAAAATGTTTAATTTTAGTAGGTAAGATCTTTAAAAAAAGATAAGTAGAATTTAAATGAGCACCTTATTACTTATATGTTACTAATGTGATTTGATAAGGGTCAAGATCTTAACCAAAACGCGTCAGCACTTTTATTAATAAGCATCTTTTATAACCGTAAAGGTCTCAAATTATTTATATTATTAACCAAGCTAATTTGTACTTGAATGAAAATTATTACTGAATGAAATTAACACTTCCTGTACAACATACAATATTGCTCGGAATTGTCAGACCATCTACATTTTATTAGCTGCTTCAGTTCTGATGTTAAGTTTCATTACAGGAATGCAACATTTCATTTCGAAGTAGTACGAAACCTATCAAATGTTTAGGTAATTCTGCAGGAAAATAGTTCATAAAATAGTTTTATTTCCATTCTCAGGAGTGAATTTCATCTCATTCTTTTCATCCCTAAATTAATTTAATTGATGAATAATTGAATTAAATTAAATTAATTAATTTTTAATTAATTTTATTGATGAATGTTGAGTCGATTATGAATGCAGATTATGTTACGAACCTGAAGTTTTAAACGTTCAAATGAACGAAATTTTTTTCTTAACTCTTTATCTTGCACTATTGTTCCAACTACAAAATAAAGGGAAGCTTCATGAGCTTTTCTTTTACAGGGTGTCTAACGGACCGGGAAATCGGGAAAAACCTGAGAAAAACCCGGGAATTTGATTTAGGATCGGGAAAAACTCAGGGATTTTATTTAGGATCGGGATTATACTTATATTTTATTTTTATATTTTTCAGATTTTAATAGCATTTAAGCAACTACTTATGATTCTGACTGCATAATTTAAAAAATATTTTACGTGTTTTAGAATAAAATTTAAAAAAAATTAAAAAGTTAAAAAAAAAATTAAAAAGTTTTAAAATATGTATATTCGATTAATGTTTATCACTTCAGTCTGTGATTAAAGATAAGTTTGGCACATGTAAATAAATAATTATTTTCTTTACGATATAAATTTTGTATATCTATATTATGTTAAAATTCCCATTTCTATGTATACGATTACTTTCAAAAATCACAAAAAGACACCGGGAAAAACCCGGGAATTTTAAATGGCCTAATCTCTAGACACCCTGTTTTATTATTACATTAGTTTCTTTATTAATAAATCAATAATTTAGAACAAATTTGAGTTTAAATTGAAATCGAATAAAAAATTTCCTACTCTCTAAATCTGAATCAGTGAGAAGTGTGTCACTAAATCCTTATTGATTCTTTCACTGAAAACTGATGTTTTCAGTGAAATCTCACTGATTGTCAGTAAGGATTTTCACTGACACACTTCTCACTGATTCAGATTTAGAGAGTACATTTAAACGTTCACAACTTCA
Organism: Euceroptres primus; assembly: GCA_037177015.1. NCBI lineage: Eukaryota > Metazoa > Arthropoda > Insecta > Hymenoptera > Figitidae > Euceroptres > Euceroptres primus. The sequence goes on from JBAGKK010493987.1 coordinate 13,401, forward strand.
GGCACATGATTACGAGAGGATATTCACTCCAGAAATCATACTCGGAAATCTCTGGAAATCTCAGTCTATCTTTCTTGTTTTTCAATTGTTTTTCTATTTCTGCCTCCCTTCCACTCATTAGCGATCAATGGAAATCAGAGGAATTCACGGCAGTCGATTGCCCAGTGAATAGCCCCTCGCATGATTATGTTCCTGAAGTTCTGAACGTTCAAATGAACGAAACTTTTATTTAGTTTCATTTTAAACTTAAATTTGTTCCAAAATATTGGTTTATTAATAAAGAAATTAATTTAATGGTAAAACAACTTATGATACTTCTCTTTATTTTGTAGTTTGAACAATATTGCACGATAAATTGGAGTTAAGAAAGAAAATTACGTTCATTTCAACGTTCAAAATTTGGAAATACATTGCAGAATAACATTCGTAATAAATTTAAATGTTTTCAATTTCAGACTTGGGAAAGATACTGTTCCAATTTGTTTCAGTTGCTAATTCGACTTAGCAACAATTTTTAACTGATTCAAATTTAGAGAGAAGGTAATTTCAATTAGCAGAATAATTCTACTGTACCTCCCTCAATCTGAACACAAACTGATCTTAACTCACACAAAGACTGGTTGATTACTTATTTAAGTAAATACCTCTTGCGTCACATCAGAGCAAGTCTTTGAGTATCGCAATTCGCTTAATTACACTAAAAATAATTAATTGGCTTCCAATCGTTCATTTAAATGCTACTTTACTAGCACTTTATCTAGTATAAATAATTTATTCCAAATTGTTCATTCCCCAAGATTAAGGAAAATGTAAAAGTCTAGAATTTTTTATCTGCTTCTCCTGTCTTATTTCTTCTAGTGGTTATTAATATTAATCACAATATTACTAAAGATTAATTTGATTAATTTCTACCCAACTTGGTTGATTCGAAATTCGAAGGCTTTGAAATTATTCAAAGGTATAGTTTCTAATATAAATTCCAGAGCTAACCATCAGTCCAATTTGATTCGCAAGTTCTCTAATTTTGCAAACATTATTGATCTATCTATCTATTATCGTAGAATTCAGACCTTCATCTCTTCCCAACTATAAATTATAGATTAGTCGCCTAAGTGTCCCAATTCAAATTTACCACATATCCTTTGTGGCCGTTTCGAATATAAACTAAAATTGATGCGTCTGGTTTTGTCATCTGACATATCATCGATTTGTTGATGTAGGAAGGAAGGGAATTGATGTGCAAGTGAATGACACTTGCACGTGGCGAAGTTTCTTGATGGATGACGATGCGCGTTGCTTTGTGGGATTGATGGCAACCTTATCCTACAGAGGATCATCGCTGACAGGTTGAGATCATATATCTGTCAGGCGAAAAATCCACCAAATTTGTTAAATACTGGATAGAATCAGAGAAATATTCTACACCTGTAAAATTTAGGCAAATATTATTTACATGAAGAATTCTGTTTTACTGAATGTTTCATAATTACGAAATACTTTGAATAATGATATTGAACCTTATTCGTGATATTCTGATGACACAAGGAATGAGCCTCAGTGACTCTTTCCTCAACACCTACACAGTAAACAAGAATCTGACTTTTTCTCAACTGAATTTCATTTTTACTTTAAATTCAACCATTTGTGAACTTTAATCTAAAAAAGCTACTCAAAATAAGGTAAGCATTTTTGCCTTAAATTCAAGCATTTGACTTTAATCTAAAAAAGCTGCTGAAAATAAGGTAAGAAATCTATGTGACTGACTTTCATCCGAAATAATGGATTACGTTACTTCTTAAATGAGTCACAACGTTGCGCAATTGGCGCCACAAAATCTTTTCTTTTAGTCTGAAGATGGCACCACGCGAACTCAAGTTACAATTCCAATGGACGATAAACATTCTATCTTTTATGTGCGCTCACGGCAATATGGAAAGATCCAGCATTTGAAGCTGAGATTTCTGAGTTCAATTCCCACCCACGGGTAAAAATTTTTATGACATATTTAAGGTTTTAATGATTATTTGTTCCTTAAAATGTGAAACAATGATAATAAAATAATTTAATTATATATATAT
>JBAGKK010494009.1:0-15475 GCA_037177015.1 Euceroptres primus
TGATGATATCTGGAGCACGACTAAATCAGCTTGCAGAAGCCGAGACTGAGAAGCATTTTCTTGGATCCTACAAAGATGTTTTCAAAACAATGATATGCAGCACTCCCACGTCTAATTGCTATTTACTTACATTTAAAGAATGCCTGGTATCGAGAAAATAACAAAGTCTTTGAAAAACTTGTTTGATGACAAATTTATTGACCAAATTGACTCTTACGAAAAATCTTAGCAACTAGCGTGAAACAAACAATTTTTTCTGAGAAAAAACACGAGTAAGAATTTGTTTATAAAAAGTGTTTATAATAATTAAGTTAAATATTATTAGAATTATTTCTGTTCTATGAGTGCAGGTACAATAATTCCGGCGAATAGTGAGTTTCTTTCTGTATTTTTTCTTATGATAAAAATTCACAAAACTGAAATGGCCAATTTTGTCACTTTATGTGTTTATATATTGTTGCCCTGTGAAAAAATTAACAAATCGCAAACCAGAATTCTGTTAAAAATTTAATGCTGAGCATTTCTGAAAAAAATTTTAATCGGTTAAGAAATACGACCTGTAGGCGATAAAAAACAGTAAATTCCTATTTCAGACCACTGTACTCCGCGCCGCCGCCGATAAATTAAAAAATATTCGAAACGTCGCCGCCGAGCAAAAAACTGTCGGCGCAGGCCTCTATATTATATTCATTATCAATAAATCACTTCAATACCAATAAATGAAAAATAGTTTAGGTTTTTTTAAACCCAGCTTACCTACAGTTTTCAGAATGTAGTTTGAAAAAAGTAAGGCTGCTTATAATCTCGAAAATAGCGAACTATATAAAACAAATAACGAAAACCAACCAAAAACAATTTTTTGTAGATTGGGAATGTTTAGTGGCATTTTACGAGCAGCAAATACGTTAATAGGGTAAAATGAAGTATTGCAAATAACCGTAACCAAGTAAGAATGCTTACACTCACAGCAAAAAAATATCCCCGGGATATCTCCAGGATATCCCGGCATTTGATGGGATATCCCAAAATCAGTCCGAGGATATCCCCAATTTTCTACGGATATCCCAGGGATATCCAAATTTCCGCGCTGTAGGAGATCCTTTTTAGATTCAAAATGGAATATGTCACGTAAACGATCAAGTAAACACAACTTACAGAACGAATTTCTATTTAGAAAAGAAATATCTTGTTCGAGACGTTCTTGGGACATTCTACTGATATTCCATTCAGAATATGTTTGAGATATCTCTGCGATATCCCTAGGAAAACCTGGGACATAAATGGGATATCCCAGGCTGTGAGGGTATAATCGAAATCATCGCGTAATATACAATAGGGTAAGGGGTACAGTGAACGGCACCCTGAGAACTTCTCTGATTATAAATGACGATATAAATTAATCCATTAATTATTTGCTTTAGACAATGATATGTGAAAATTGATTTTTTTTCAGATTCCAAACTATATATCTATCAATTGATGTATTTCAATAAATACCTCTAATATTTATTTAACGACGCTTTTTCTCCCCGAAGTCAACGGCACCCTATTTTGAGGTTCTGCTTTACATGTAAATAAGCTACTGATAGTGATCGACGTACTATCCAATAAAATATTTGTCAAAAGAGTTTAACAAAGTGCAGTCAAAAAATACACTATCAGCTCAAAACTAAAATAACGAGTAATATTCTGTATCTGTACATCGGTTTTAACCTATCAATATATTGTGAAATGCATTTATCTATGCTAGGTGCCGTTCACTGTCCGGGTGCCGTTCACTGTACCCCTAACTCTAGTCTCCAAACAAGTTAAAATCGGCTAAAAATATGTGTTTTTGTAGGCTACAAACTATTTTTGAACATTTTGTAAATGAGAATTACTTGAAAATAATTAAGATTTTGTAAATGAGAATTACTTGAAAATAATTAAGATAAACCATCCATTATATCACGCCTGCAAATTAAAAAATTGTGAAAAATGGAGAAAAAAACGATATTTATTTTGTTTAAGGATAGCGCACGAATCAGAAAAATCTACAAAAATTAGGACAAATAAAGAACATATCAAGGCATTTGCATAAATTTTTTCAAAAGTATTCCTTAGAAATTACGTTCTAGAACAATTGTTGAAATTTTAAAATTCAATTTTGAGGTTATGTTAACGGGTCAAAAATTCTGAAAAAATTTGGATACATGCATTTTCAGATTCTCCACCAGCATACCAATTTTCAGCCAGTTTCGCCAAAAACTGTCAGAGAAAAAAAAAATAATTGCCGAAAAACAATATATTTAAGCTACCACTTACAACTTGGCGTGGAGGGGGGGGGGGGCGAGGGAGCTGAACAAAGTTTTAAAAGTTTTTATTTTTAAGGAGAATTTAAAAAATATTACCCAAAAAGTCGTACCTTTTAAAGGCCCTTTTAGTATTTTTAAGCAGCCAGAGCCTTTTAGAAAGATTCTGAAAACAGTCTAGAAGATTCTTAAGGGAATGCGATACATTATGACGTCATGTTATGCGAATGAGAGTTCTAATGCCCTTTTAAAATAATTTGAAACAGGGTGTCTAGCGTGACTCCTAAAAAAACTTCCAGGACTTTTCCACGTTTCCAGGTCAAAAATTGAACTTTTCCGGGTACCGTTTTTTAATTATTGCCATAAACTTTAATCAAAGACGTTCGTGAAGAGATGGGTTGAACGGTTTAAAGAAACTAAAACAGTCGATGATCATCCCGAAAGAGGCACATCTCGAGCAACAACGATCAAGTACGATAAGGCGATCGTACAGCTCTTCAAGCGTACCCCCATTTTACGGTTACGTCAAGCCAAGGTATCTGCTAGCTAGAAGGGGAATCGACGTCAGCATAAACCCCATTAGACAGTGTTTAGCTTAGGCGAAGGTGCAGTACCGGAGGACGAGGCAGAAACCTCTGCTCTCGGAGACCGATAAGGAAAAACTGAAGGCATGGGCTGCCGAAAATATCGACCGCGACTGGTCGAACGTAATTTTTAAAAATAAAGCGTCGTTTTGGGCATGGGTTCCCGTAAAGCATACCTAGTCTACACTGATGAACGATTGATCCAGCGAATCGTCAGACACCCAGTGAAGGTTCATGATTGGGAATGCTTCTCCGAGCGCGATTTTTGGTGTTTAGAACTCCTTACCGAGAACCAGAATGCTCAGAAAATGCTCAGCATTTACAAACGTGGTACAAACTATCTTCAATAGTTTTTGAAAAAACCAGGAACGTTTCTTGTTGAACAGACTGTACTAATTCAAATGTAGAGAAATAAGAATTCCATGACTATGAGTGAAATTCAAGAACTTTTTCAGGTTTTTCCAGGTAAAAAAAATCAAGACCTTTTCCAGGTTTTCAAGGATAACCAGGACGCTAAACACCTGTTTAAAATGACTAAATTGATTTTATTATAAATTTATTATTATTTATTTATTATAAATTTTCATTATAAATCCATCGAATGTAACTTTTGAAATATGATTGCTAATTCCAATATGGCGACCATGATACAAATTTTACTTGTTTTTATATTCGACGGACTTATTATTAAAACAATTAATGTATTGATCTATAATTTTTGGAAATGATAAAAGACATCGGAGCAATGATGTGAACTGCGATAAAAATGTATTTTATAAAATAAGATCAATTCAGTAATTTCAAATTATTTTAACAGGGCGTTAGAACCCTCATTCGTAAAACACGACGTCATAATATATCGCATTCTCTTAAAAATTATGGGATTTTTTTTGTAAATTTAAATCTAAATAATTCTGCAAAATTGTGGAAATTGTGGAGTTCAAAATATTCTTGAGGATTCTAGAAGATTCTGGAACAGTCTAGTATATTTTTTAAATATTAAAGAATTTTGGGAGATTTTGTAAGATTATAGGAGACCACAGAAAAAAAGATTCCAGAAAACCCAGAATACATTAGACAGTTATGGAAGAGTCAAAAAGATTTGATTATGAAAATTTTTGAAAGACATTGAAAGATTCCGGAAGATTTAGAGTCAATCTAAAAAATTTTAGAGAATTTGGAAAAAGTTTTAAAGTTTCTAGACTAGAAGATTCTAGAAGGCTCTGAATCTCTAAAGTTTAATATTGAGGCATGCGGTTTTGAATGTCATAAGGTGCTATTTATTATAATTCTTGGAAAATTGATCGAAATTTTGAATAAAAGAGGGAAAAAATTCTCAAAAATAGGGATTTTAGGGAATCTTGAGAAAAATAGACTGTGATCCCTGTGTTATTACATACGGGCTCAATTACCGCTCTGCTAATTTTCAACAATTTAAAACGAATAATGTTGAAAAAATTAACCAGAACGTCGAAAAGGTTTTTTTGGGGGAATGACCCATATGTATGGGTATACACTCGTACTAGCCCACCATAGTGCGGTAGGTTACAAAGTACCGTCAGATTAAATACTTCAAATGACAATTACCGTTGACCAGGGTAATTCTGAGACACCGGGAGCTAGCTATTTTACGACATGCTAGTTTTCTATGTCTAGAATTGTTATGGTAAAGTGTTTGAATTTGGCACTTGCTATAAATGTAGTTTTAAATGCTCTCTACCGAGTACATAAAACGTTAGTCGTTCTTTTTTCATGAGGAAGCAGAAAAAAATTCTGAAGTGCGTAGAAAATCAGAGTCTGTGAAAAATTCACCTCAACCTCCTTTTTAATGAATGCTAGTATAAAAAATATTCAAACTAAGTGTAGACAATTTAGTTGTGATGCTACACTCACGGTGCGCTAACTCTTTAATCATTATTCTTCAAGAAAAGTGTCAAAAACTGAAATGCCAGAACTTCCAAGAGCTATTTTGAGACAAAATTGGGAAGCAATATTTTATAAAAATTCATTTTACAATAAATGAAGGGGATTCTAGTGTTTTGTTTTCTATATATAAGTCTTATTTTGGTGGTGCCAGGAAGTGGAAAATACGTAAATTTCAATTTTTAAAGGGTGCAACCTAATTTCCAAAAAGTGACGTTTATTGCTATTTTATGGTATTTTTACGGTTTAAATGTAAAAGTTTATTAATTACTAAAAAGTCATTTAACTAATCTAGAAAGTGAAAATTAAAATTTTCTGAGAAATATGGTACAAAACCTCAAAAAATGGCTATAATTACCATGCATACTTCGAAACTCAGTTGGAAATTGTATAAATATAGTGATATAAATGATGTAAATATTAGCAGATGATGCGACACTACACAAAGAAAACGGCAATATTATTTATTTTAATTCATTCTAAAAATACCTGTTGTCGTAAAAGAATTTTGATGATAAAACCCAATTTTGTGAAATTGTGGTGTTTTACTTCCTTTTTTATTCATAATTTCTACAAAATAGAATATTTTTTAATGAATTTTGTTTTATGTTACTCTAGAATACCTAAAGGCATCCATATGGTCTAAATAAAAAAATTATTTAATTAATTTTATCAACAAACAAAAAACTTGTCTCAAAATTACAACAACCGCGGGGCTATTTTGAGACAAATTTTGAGTATGTAACTCCAATAATTTTTTTTTCATAATGGAACTTACCAGACATCTTCAGAAGGATGTCCACAAGATGTTTAACCGGTTTATAAAATTTTCGGATCAAATTCTAATTTTTGGGGAAGCGCGAAACGAAAAAGTCGCCTTTTTTGTCTCAAAATAGCCCCGCTCGACGGTACATATAAATGGCACCGCTGGCATCCCTATCTTGTAATATGTCGTTCCTAACATCATCATGCATCATATATTTGTTTTTCAGCTAAATATATAACAAATTCCTGCTGCTATAAATGAAAATGTGCATCTAGCTCAAGATTCGCCTATATCTTACATGTTAAAACCGGCATGGTTCTTGTAATTCTTATAATACAATCCAACTCCGATAAGTTTCCAACTTCGGGGCTGTAGGAGCAGAAAATTCTCGGAACTGCAGACTTATCGGACGCCCCCTCTATTAGTATAATATTCGGTGCGCGCAAGCGTATTCATGACGCGACGGAAGACGCACAAAAGTACGATAATGCCTTCAAAGGTAATTGCTCGCTTTTCATCCAACGTGATCTGAAATCACCAGACGCAAAGAAAGACCTTCACTACATGACGGTGGGCCGTCTTCTCCACTTCGACTACCCCGGTAAGATTCTTGACATCAACCCCAGTGGCCGCGGAAAAGTCAGAGTCATCGTGAACTCTGGTAGAGCTGCAAACCAAATCCTTGATGAGCCTACTCTCAAGGAGAAAGGTCTCGTTGCTCTAATTCCAGCAAACTTTGTCACCTGCCAAGGTGTCATAAACAACGTCCGCCTTAATATCTCACTCGAAGAGATAATAGAAAATGCAGAAATCATCGGCCCTTGTGATAAGGGAGCCAAGGTCATTGACGCCTTTCGCTTCAACAGAAAGTCTGTTGACGAGTCGACAAAAGTCAAGTCTTAATTCCCCTCCCCCTCCATCCTTCTTACCTTCTGAGGTACCTCCCTCCCACAAAGAGTCGCCATCTACAAAGCGTCCAGCCCAATCCATCCCTACATCTCCGACCCTCGAATGTGCCTAAAGTGCCTGAGATTTGGTCACATCGTCAAACACCTGCCGCTCCAAACCTCGCTGCAACAAATGTTGTAGTTCCTCTAAACCATGACGAATCTACCCCATGCCCAAACGCCTCGGGCCCTCCGAAGTATGTTAACTGCAATGGAGCTCACTTCACTTCCTCAAAAAAAGCCTTGAATTCATCTTTCAAAAAGATGTTCGCACTTACGCAACTCAGTACAAGGTGTACTTTGCGGAAGCAAAGTCAATACTTAGACCAAGTAAAAAACAACCCTATGGTGCACCGAACACCTTAAACTTCTCGAGCTTCCCAGATTTGAACGATTCCTCATACACTCCTTCGTTTCCCCCGCTCAACAATCATCGAGTCAACAAACAGTATTGGCTCCTTTCTGAAGCTTCCTCTTCCGGTTCAAAAACTGCTACGAAACGTGCAGAATCGATCCCAACAGCAAACGCTAAACCCTCTCAACTTCGTAGAGATCCAGCACCAGACTTCTTCTCCACCCACTGGAATAATAGCAGAACAGCCAGCTATCTCCAGAATGGTTTTGCCCTCTCTGCACCCTCTACCCCTAACCCTTCCATACTCCCTTCATCCCCAGCCCCTGCGGTACCAGCTTCTAACGCGAACGCAAATGTGCTCACATCTATTCTCTCGTTCCTCATCAATTTAGTCGACATCTCTCCTCCTGATATAGCAAAACGAAACCAAGACCTACTCCATAACATTTCTAACAGCATCAACTCCTTAGTTGACTGTCATCTCAAATTATGGCTAATCTCATTAACCTTCGAATTTTACAATGGAATTGTCGTGGTGTTTTTAACAAGACACACGAAATTCTTAATATTTCAAAGGATTTTGATATCCTTTTACTTTGTAAAACTTTTTTAAAAGCTAACAAAAAAAAATAACTTTAATATTTTAAAACAATTTAACGTCATTAGAGCAGACAGATTAGTTAAGAAAGGTGGTGGCCTGGCCATTGCCATCAGAAAAGATTTAATTTTTTCCAAAGTCTCAACAATCTTTAACTCGGAAGACGAGCTTAAAACCCTCTCGGTCTCAAGCAACTCTTCTATGGGTGAGTTGTTGATAGTCTCAGTAAATAGAGTTCCTAGTAAAATAACGCCAACTAATCTTTGGAATCATTTTTTTTTCTCCGTTCAAAATTCGGGTTTTTTTTCGGTTTTTGTTGGTGGTGATTTTAACGGTCATCATTCTTTTTGGCGCAGTTCTTGCAACTGTCCCAATGGCGATAGACTTTGCAATGCATTAGATTTAACGTACCTTATCCCTTTAAATAACGGCATTCCCACATTTGTCGGTTAACCCGGGGAGTCCTGACTCGGTGCTGGATCTCTCGTTCGTCTCTTCAAATCTTCTCCCTATTTCTTCCTTGAATGTTTGAGATGACACGCTGGGTAGTGATCACCTCCCCGAGCTCTCTGTCCTGGGTGTCTCGATTCCCATTTCCAATTTCTCTTCTCACAAATATAATCTAAAAAGAATTGTCTGGTCAACCTTGACATCTGAACTTTCTTCCCACCTTGACCAAAACACAGCTAAATTTAACTCCCAAAATTTTGACTCGATTGAAGCCTATAATCATTTTACAGGTTACGTGGATCAAGCAATCAAGGTTGAGTGTCCCCCTCAGAAACCAGCCAGTAATGCCATCAATGGACGTCAAAAACGTAGAAAACCTTTTGTCCCGGCTCCTTGGTGGGATGCCTCCTGTGATTCTGTGGTCAAGGAAAGGAAATCGGCTCTTTCTTCCTACAGAAAGCATTCCGATTACTCAAATTTCATCAACCTTAAAAGATCAGAGGCTAAAGCTAAATGCACCCTCAACAACGCCAGAACGAATTCTTTCAAAGAGTTTTGCAACACTCTTGACAGGACAACTCCAACCTCAAGAGTTTTGTCTGTCGGTAAGTGCTTGCTCAACCGGTGTCGGCCTCCTGTTCAGCGGGCAGGAGGGTCATAGAGAACCTTCACTCCTTGATTGAGGAACTCTACCCTCCGACAGTGGTCCACAATTTTCCCGAAAACTTTGCTTCTAAAACTTTTTTAGACTCACCTTTTTCTAATTTAGAACTTTTGATAATCATTAAATATTGCAAATCCAAATCCTCCCCTGGTTTGGACAAAATCGATTACAATATCATTAAACACTTTCCAGATAACGCGCTAGATATCCTTCTAAAAATTGTCAATAAAATTCACTTAAAAGGGGGCTTCCCACCAACTTGGAATGAATTTCTTCTTTTCTTCATTCCAAAGTCTTCCATAGGCAAATTTCGTCCCATCTCACTAGCTTCTTGCCTTTTTAAATTAATGGGAAAATTATTTATAACGGATTAATTTGGAAATTTAGACTGGAATGGCTGCGCAGGTCACCGCCGGCATCTTTCTGGATTTAAAGGTTGCCTTCCCTAGTGTCGTACCCCAAATTCTCGTGAAACATCTTCTAGAAACCGGTATCCCCCGATCAATAGTCCACTTCATCTACAACTCCGTCGCTTGCAAAAATATGTATTTCAAAGTTAGCGGTGAGATAATAGGGCCTAGAATTGGTACAGTTGGTCTTCCGTAAGGTAGCATTCTTAGCCCTATAAACTTTGCCATTTATATTAGGAAACTTCGCTCACTTGTCCCTAGAGATTGCTCAACTAATGAATTTGATGACGATTTAGCCGTTATATGCCGCTCTCCCAATGCCACTCAAATTTTCTACTCCTTACAAAATTGTCTCAATGACCTCTCAACCTTTCTATCTCAGAGAGGACTTGAGGTTTGTCCAGAAAAAACTAAATTAATTTTATTCACCAACCGTAAATAAGACTCAGATGACCCTCAACTTTCACTTTCATTAAATCAAGTTCCCATTAAAACCTCTCCCTTGGTTAAATCTCAAGTTTATTCCTACATGAGTCTGCTGGCTCGGCAGCTCAATTCAAATACCTTTGCGATAAAAAAAATCCCTCGAAGTACTTCGCAATCGGGCTTTAAAATTAGCCCTCAGTTTTAGAACCAGCACCCCAACAAACGTCGACTTAGCTGAAACTTGTGAACCTCCTCTGAAAAAAAGATTCTCCTATTTAGCTAAAAAATACTTCCTCAGAACCTTTGCGGACTCCTCACACCCAATATCAGGTAAACTCTCAGAGGTAGGGGATCTTCACCCCTAATTCGAGAACCTATATGAAGAACACCAATTTCGTCCACAAATAAACTGGGAATTAGGTAGGTTAGTATAAGCTTCCCCCAACCCGAAACTCCTCTTTCATGATCTATCAGACCAATATTTTCATAACTATATTTACTTTTATAATGGCGGCTCTAAATCCACAGAAGATCGCTCTGCAGGCTGCGCCATCGTCTACACCTCAGTTCGCGTAACTCATATGTATAAAATTCCAGAGTTTGCCTCAATTTTTTCCAGTGAAGCCATTGCTATCTTACGCACCCTAGACTATATTAGAGAAAATAGAATCGCAAACACAGTAATTTTCAGACTCCCTCAGCGTACTAAAAAATATCGCGACTAAACATCCCCATTCTGTCAAATCATATCTCGTCTTCACTATTAGAAACCGCCTAAAATTTCTCAACGACCTGCATTTCTCCGCCTCCCTCGTCTGGGTTCCAAGTCATTCAGGAATACCCGGCAATGAGGAAGCAAGCAAGACAGCAAAATCTGCAGCAGTGAACGCTGCACTTCTAAACATCCATCTACCTTTTCCAGATTTCTTCTCCATGGCCCGTAAGCAATTAGACGAAGGCTGCCATAGTTATTTCTTAGATCGTGGTAAAAAATTTGGTTCCCTCTACACTGAAAGATACTATAAACCCAGCAGAAAACCCTGGTTCGCTTTTTTTTCGGCTCCTAAAGAGTGGATTGTTTCCCTCTGCCGTATGAGAAGTAACCATTATGCCTTAAATGCTAGCCTAGCCCGAAAAACCTACATTCCCTGTGGGGACTGCTCCTTTGCCCCTGGGGTTGAACAGGAACTGGATCACCTTTGGGCTTGTCCCTTGTTGAACGATTTCCGTCCGGAACTCGTTAAAGCTCTTTCAAAAAACTTAAAATGCCCCTCCCCCCTCCTGTAGATATCAACTTTTAGTGAACCCATCTCGTAAAGTTGTTTCACACGTCTTGAAATTCCTTGAACGCGCAAAACTAAAAATAAAATCTACTCTTTTATTATAATCTCATCATTCTCTAGTTGATCCCTCTTTTTAAAACCTTTGCGCGCGTGAATGCACGTGGTGCGTGCTCCCGTGCGGGCGCGCTCACCACTCTCTTATTGGCCAGCACGGCCTCGAGCCGATAGCCGCTCCCCGCTTTCGGCTCCAGTTCGCCAGTGCCTACGGTGGCGCATGTGCCCCGTGTCTTCAGTTCATAGATGTCAAGCATCATCCAACTGGTCATAGCCGTACGTGCAAGGCTTTAAATAGCGTGCATGGAACCAACGTAATGAAGATGAAGAAGCAGAAGTACATGTACGTTTTAAGGGGAGTATAAACATCGGATGACAAGTTATCGGAGTTGGACTGTACTTTTAATAGGATATGCAGCGGTGTAGTCGAGGCCTGGCTCCATCAGGGTACTATTTTTGAAGGCCTGGTGGCGCCAGGCCTCCTTTTTATGAATATTAGATTCTCTATAAAAATTTTAATAAATTAACAGTAATTGTTATAAATTATCAGAAATTTTTTGTAAGTTTCATGCAATTTTCGGGAGATTGCTAGTAACTTGAATGCAGTTTTCGAGAAATTTTTAGTTACTAGGGTAGTCTCATTTCTGGTAATTTTCCTCTAATTTATCGTCAAGCCACTTCTTTTGCTACGACTACACCACTGAGCATATAGTCACAATTTCAAGCAAATATATAGAAAATCGATTAGCCAGTGAACGTCCTTAAAAAATTGATAATTTTGACTTGAATTTTTGAGAGACTATTGTGCTGTTTTGCTGGAAAAAATTGAAGCTCCGTATTAGAAAAACCAACAGCAGTTAAGCAACTCGTGAAAAACATGTAGGTACTGATAATTCTTGAACGATACTGTAGGCAACAAAATATCCCGCTACAAAACAAGAATTCCGTATGCATCCCGCATAATTCACGCTTTTTCCGCTCACTGAAGACCATGCGTGTTGGAATATATCCGAACATATCTAAAGCTGAATCACACGAACTCTCTATTAGTAATTTTTGCACTCTTGACATAACTTTTCAAAAATGCATGTATGGATGTCAATGCCTCACATTAAAAAAAAAATTGTAAATGTGTTCACAATCTTTCTCCTTCTAGGGGATATTTTCTGAAGCAAAATTGTGCAACAAAATTTCTCAGTTTTGCCAAATAAATATTTCTTAAAACTAAATACAAAGGTGTAACCCATCTCTTATATTCATTCGCTATTAAGAACGTTGCGAAATTTTCATAAGTAAAGTTAATAAAAGATTTTAAAAAATTATTTATGATTCATGTTGCACTCACCATGTTCGTCTTCGATGTCGTCTGCCCAGTTGGTGGTGGATTTCAGTGGAACGCTAGGAATACCGCCAGGAGTATCAGCCAGAAAATCTTGAAGTGCTACTGTTTTCCCCTTACTTTTCTTACCCTTTTTTCCTGTGACAGAAGGATATAATGAAAGATGAGATCACGATGATTTGATAACGGCAATATTGAAAGCATGCTTAAGGCACTATAAAATGTTTGGTTATGTGTGCGGTAAAAGAGACAAACTGCAACTAAGATAGCTTCTGAGAAGGAAAATCAAGTTCTATATAAAAAGAATAAAAAAATTACATGGCAATGATTTCAACACTTACCCGAAGACATGATTGGGGTTGGAATTTTCAATGCTAAAAATCAGTAACACTGCTCCTATACAATAGTTCAAAGTGGAGACTACAGTCCTGACTCCCTAAACCTGAAGAAACATGAATCACTCCATGAGAACGGCACTCGGGCCCATGGACCTATGAATTAGAAGGACCAAGCCTAACAGGCGCGTGGATCAAGCCTCAAACGGGGGTGGACTGAGTAGCACTCCCGAAACATGGCGACCAATGTAAGGGCTGAGCAAACAGGCCCCGCGCGCCTATGCGGCTTGTTCCTTCTAATTCATACGTCCATGCTCGGGCCTATTTTCGGTCACACTTATAAGGTTGGTCGGACACGGGTGAAGAAGTTTCGGCGGGAAATTCACGACAGGCGCGAGAGTCAAAAGGAGACCTCCGCTTGTTCACAACTTTCTCTCATTTTTATAAGTTCAGGGTTCGAGTGAGATTCATTAGGCCCGAACACAGTGAAGCAGGAACGGGAAAATTGAACGGGAAAGTAAGGTAGTAATTCTTTTCTATCATATGGTGCCATCTCTCTTGTCACGTGACCGCGAGAAAGATAGCGCCCTACGATAGAAAAGGACAACTTCACTTTCGCGTTCACGTTTCCCGTTCCCGGTCTCCTTGTTTTCGGGCCTGATGAATCTCACTCGAACCCTGAACATATAAAAATGCGAGGAAGTTTAGCACATGCGCAGGACGCCTCTCGACTCTCGCACATCTCGTGCAAGAGATGAACAGTCTGTCCTTTCCGTTCTTGTGGGACTGGCTGCCAGCTAGTACCGGCACGATGAGCTATAAAAAGCCCATAAGTGTGACCGAAAATATATCCGAATCTCATTGTGCTCAGGCCCAAAGATATTATAATCCTATATGCAGCAAGTGACTATAGATGCTCCACTGTCGAAAATTTGCCTTCTGAGAATTTTCCTTCCCCGCAAGCCTTCTCACACTCCCGCGAGAACCAGTTTGGTTACGTAGTTCCACTAAAGTGGCGCTGAAACTCATGTCGATATTCGCGAGTGAACTGACGGATATGGCCTCTACGCAGAATTTTCTGGTACTAGTATCTCGGTTGAGGTTTTGAAATTAACACGTAAAAAAAGAAAAAATCCTTAATTATTTTATACAGAATCATTATTTTCTGCAAGAAACACCAGAGATAGTAAGTACTGGTCATACTTTATTTTTTAAAAGAAGGAGTTTTTCCAAAGTCTGTTCAGTATCTATTAAATATTAAATACAGTCGGACCCCTTTTCTGAACCCCAGATCCTGGAACTTCCCCTCAACTGGTGCCCCAAGATGAGGGGGCACGTTTGCGCAGATAGTTTACACACATACACACACGAACACACTTGTATACATGTGTATGCGCAAATGCCTTCTGCGCAACTTCACACCCCCTTCGAGGGACCACGAAATCCTGATCCACTCCCCCAGAAATGTTCAGACTTTATTCACCGACTGTATTCACGTTGGCCATTGATCCCAAAGTTGGCGACTTTTTCTTTGCGTTTGCGTCGGGGCAGCAGGCTTATTAGTCGCAGTTGGCGCGCAATTTAAAACGAGTATTAAAAACAATTCTTGTAGTTAAAATAAATAATTATTACAAATTGCACAAGAATGTATAGAATTTGTATAAATTCATATAAATTTTTTTGTGAATTATAAGGTAGTCTTTGGAATTCAAAGAATATAAACTGGTATTTAGAAAATATACCTTATAAATATTTTTCGTGCTCTAAATCAAAATTTATACAATTTATATACATTCTTGTGCAATTTGTAACAATTATTTATTTTAATTACGAGAATTGTTTTTAATACTCGTTTTGAATTGCGCGCCAACTGCGACCAATGAGCCCACGTGCCCCGACTCAAGCGAAAAGAAAAATACACCAACATTGGGATCACTAACGTTGGCGGACGACAGTCAGTGGCCCTGATCGATGCTATTTTGTAAATATAAGTGAATAGAATATTAAAAAGTTAAGAAATAAAGTGTTCTTTATAAACTTTTTAATATTTTGTTCACTCTTATTTACAAAACAGCATCGATCAGGACCATTGACTGTCGCCGGCAAACGTGAATAATTTATTATTTCACAGACACTGAGCCGACTTTGGAAAAATTCTTTCTTCGGAAAAATAAAGCAAGACCGGTACTTACTATCTCTGGTGTTTCTTACTCAAAATAATGTGTCTGTATAAAATAATAAAGGATTTTTTCTTTTTTTACGTATTAATTTTAAAATTTCAACCGAGATACTAGCACCAGAAAATTCCGCCTAGAGGCCGCTTCCGTCAGTTCACTTACGAATAGTAAAGTCGGACCCCGTTTCTGAACTTTTCGTTGGGAGTGGTTCAGAATTGTGGTCGCTCGAAGGGGAAGTGAAGTTGCGCAGTAGGCACAAAGATATTAGGTTCTAGATACGGCAGGGGTCAGTGGTGGGGACGGCCGATATATATATAGCTAACTACATTTTCGCCTATATCGAGGTGCTGCCCTCTTCAACTTTTCGCCGTTTCTATGGCAACCGCATCATCCGACTACGTCACAAGCGGGGTGGGGGCCGGGGCGCATATTGAAAGCCAAACCGAATGTGCCGGTGATTTTCTGTTTCTCGCGCTTGCCTTCGCCATCCATCAGGTCTAGCTGACTCTATCGGCTGGCTCTGCACGCCAAAATTATTGAGAATACTGACTTACTAAATTATATTAAAATTAAAGAGTCCCTTAAATTATTCTATTTATTATTATGTAAAATTAATTAATTTCTCTTACGATTTATTTTGAAAGAGAAATTTTCGAGAAACTAAATAAATAAGTTTAAAAAAATTTTTTTCGTATTAGAATTGTAGTGAAATTTTAAAATTATTTTTTAAAACTAAATTTAAAATTCGAATAAAATTTAGATGATTTTAAAAAGTAAATACAATTTAATTCAATTTAAAATTTAACTAAAATTTAGTTAATTTAAAATTTAAGTAAAATTCAGCTAAATTTAAATAAAATTTAGGTAAATAAA